>SNQJ01S0034260.1:79018-122738 GCA_010110895.2 Picea sitchensis | reverse complement strand
TTTGGTGATGTGTTCTAAGGTATGTTATTTTCAGGTCATCTTACCATTTTTGCTATAACTTTTTTTCTAGAACGATTCAGATGGTGAAATCGCTATGGTATTGAGAAGACATATCAAGGTACCTCTGGTAAAACTATCAGCTCTTGATTCACTATAATTATGGAGATACACTATGTGGAATATAGGGTTTGTGACCAGTCCTGAAACTAGTCAATAAACAGGTGTTCCGGGTAAAACAGTCATAACTTTTTCATACATACTCCAAATGAAGTGGGACCACTTCCATTGGAAATAGTACTGACTGTAGTTACTTTTGTGTGAGTTTCAGAATCATATGTTAAATATTGAGCGCGGGGCATGCTGTACAAGTTGGGTCTTCTGAACAGACCAGAATTGAATAAAGTTTTATTATCTCTCATTAATTCTTAGGTGGAAGGAAGGGGCAAGGATAGAGAGTTCAAATATCTCTTGATATTGGAGGATTGTGTCTTCCTCTTGGAGTTTTATCCCTCCCTTTACATTTGGAATTTGTAGCTACCTTTGGAAGTCATTACTTCCCTTGAACAAAAACTATTGATTATTTCTCATATATTCTGCATGGTGTATTGTGGTGTATTCGTGTAACTCTTATACTATTGTTCATTTCTCATTGGATATAATTGAATGGTTTAATTATAAGTTGAAAAAGGTTTTAAATTGTACTGGATACTGATTCACCCCCCTCTCAGTATCAACATATATAACCATGAAAATGCATAGAGAAAATGATTTCTTGTAGATGAAAGAGTATAATTGCATTGATTCCCAAATACCCCATCGTATTTGGAAAATAAATGGTATACCATGAAATAGAACATTCAAAGAGAAACATGGGATTGGAAAACATATAAATCCTAAATAGGTGATCCCAATTGGTGATATCAAGGCACTATTATAGACCTTAATAGGGTTTCAATTCCTCAAAAGAAGTGACCAATGTGCTCCTATAAGGGGGTGTTAAAGTTTCATGGTTGTTAAGTAAGGGTGGGTGGTTCTATAGTGTAAATAGTGAAAATACTCACCACTAAGTTATTAGTGAATAATTTAAAAAGACACTAAATAATAACTTCACCAATACCTTATCATTAGAGATGAAACATTATAAACTTGTGTTAGTGATAGACAACATGGAGAATTACAATGAAGGGTTGACCAACTCGATTAAACCACCAAGAAAAGGATAGTTAGAAGTTGAAGATATTTTGAATTTCCCATTGAATAATTCTTGCACGCAACAATCTAATTCAAATGAAGAAGTGAGATCGTGACATACAACAAAATCTAGGTGGAATATGAAGGCCGACCGCATGGATTTTTTTTTATTTTTTTTGGTCTATAAATGAAATCATGAAGAAACATAATGACATTAAAAACTATGTATATAGTCAAAAGAATGAATAAAGAATATAAGACACTCAAGTTTGAATACCACATAATTGAATTTCCTTAGCATTGGACATATGTCACTAAAAAGAGAAAGAGTAATTAACAAAAATATAGCCATCAATTGGATATACATAGGGATTAAAGTGAAATAATGTAAGGTCTCAATGGATGATTATCCCAAAATGGCCTTAGAGGGAGACTAAGAAGGAGACAAAATAAATCTTAAATTTTTTGAAAGAGTATCAAGATGTATTGATACGATATTATAAGGATTTTTTAGGACTAATTGTTGAAATCAGAGAAATAAGGATTGAATTGTTAGCACTAAACTAGTGAAAAAGAGACCACACAAGTTATCCATAAGTGCAAGGAGCTAGTAAAAAATCATATTTACAACATGTTTCCATACAATAATTATATACACTATAAACAAGTTAGAGTGGGAAGGTCCCATGCTGCGACCTGAGAAAAAGGACCCTAGGTAATTAGGAATTTGTATAGATTTCATGGTTTTGAACAAAGTAGTAGTTGTTGATTCTTTCCCACTCTATATGTAGATAATATATTGAATGAAGTGGTCAATTATGAGTGTTATTCATTCACATATGGTTCTTTTGGTATAATTGGGTACCCATAGTAGAACAAGATGGAGATAAGTCTACACATGTCACTAAATATGGATCCTATGTGTATAAAGTTATTCTATTTGGATTGGAGAATGTACCTGCAGTTATCTCCAGGATTGTTGTCAAAGTATTGTAAGAATTATTGTACACAACTATGATAATTTATCAATATGATTGGACTATGTACAGTTTTTTGAAAATCCATGTCCATCATTTAAGACTAATGATTGAAATATGTCAATAGAATAGGATGTCTTTGAATAATAGAAAAAATATACTAGGTCATATTGTATGTAAAGACACATTAATGTTTTTAATATAAAGTTGATTTTATACCTAAACTCCCTAATAGACCCTAAGTAAGAAAAACATTAGGGAACATTGATATTAGCATAACTTCATTAGATAAAAAAAAATTACGTCACCTTTCCTATGGATGAGCTACTTAGAAAAGATGTTGAATTTGTATAGTCCAAGGAGTGTCGAGAATATTTTGAGCTCATAAAGAAAAAGTTGGTTGAAGTGCATATCTTGAAGTTTCTTCATTGATCAAATACATTTCACATGCATGTTAATACATCCAACATTTCAATCTAGGTATTATATGGATTCAACCTTAGAAGGAAATATAAAAAATCATATATGTTATGCAACCAAAAAGTTGAATTTGGTTGAGAGAATATATTCAACAATATAAATAAAGAGAGGGTTTGGATATMTTTTACTCTTCAAAATGAAAAACAATAGAAACAAGGCCATGTGGTAGTGCAGTCCCTACCAACAAGGTTAGAAAGCAAATTGTGGAAAATGGGGTCGAATTGTAAATGAAACGAAGTGTTCGATACAAAATGTATATCACGAAAATGTTGTTTGGAACATGTATATCACGGAATATGGGGAAAAAGTAAATGAGGGTTGGCAGGCAGAGAACCATCTATTTTTTGAAAGTATATAGCAAACCTAATTTTTTTTTAAGTATATAACAAAGTAAAAAATGTCTTTACAGTGCAAGAATAAATTTGGAAATTTAAATGCATTTTCCATATGGATGAGTGAAAGATAAAAATATATGATGACATAAAATTAATAGGAGGTAAGAAATATAAAAAATGTAAATGCATTTGTGAACATAGGGTATAAGTAAATGACTATTGCATTGTTGAGCACCATTTATTTTGAAATATATAAAAAAAGAAAAGTTTGTAACATATAAAAGAGTAAATGCATGTGCCATACAGACTGGTGAAGGATATGAATAAAAGTTTGTAACATATTAAAAATTAAATGCATTTGTCATACAGAGTGGTGAAAGATAAGAATAGAGTCTGTAACATATAAAAATTTAAATGCATTTTTCTTTGAAATCTGTCAAAAAATAAAAGTTTGTTACATACTACTGGAAATTTTGAAAAATACATAAAAATTAAAGTCTGTAACATATAAACCAGAATTTCAATGTGTTTGTCATGTAGACTAGGATTGGGGCTCCTGCGGACCATTAGAGAAATATGTACAAGAAATAGGACTATGGAAAGAAGATAAAGTGCAATAGCTGCAAAAGAAAATAAATGGAAAGGTATAAGTGTTTGCCTATACATCTGTATTTAAGAAACTGGAATAACTGGTTTGGCTATTTTCTTGCGGCTGTCATTTCATTGATGTCTCTAACGACCGTGGTTTCAAGGATGTCCTCCACAGCTGTTGGAATGCTGGAAACTGCCTGTTTCCTTTTCTCGGTGGCATGTTTCAATTGTCTTTCAAGCCATTCTTCAATGTAGCCTCTCATTGGGTCAGCGTTGATCTTATTCCGGATTTTTATGTTGAAAAGATCATTTTCTAATTCTCGGAAGTCGATAGAAAAATTAGACAGACCCTGATGAATTTCCTCATTATGTATTGCATATTTGACTAGCTAGTCGTGGACGTGAGCTTGATCAAATTGAATGATGTTGTAAAACCTTTTAAGAGAGAAGGTCTTAAATATAGCAACCTGTTTATTGAACTCTTTCCTAGTTAATGGAAAGGAGTTTGCGATTAAGTGGGGGTCTTGGAAGTTGTAGGTTTTCCCAGCTAAGTCTATATTTGATAGCTTTGTGAATAATATATCTTTCTTCAATATGGCTTGTTCACATGACTGAACAATGAGATGTGGGTTCTTTACTTTTTCTTTCCAACATGCATTCAATTGGCCGATGCAGTTTTTGGATGGAAGATCTTCTTCTCTTTTTCTTTTTTCTGTCATATTGTTGACAATCTTGCCAAAAGGGACGACCATTTTTAAAAAGAATTTTTCTTCATCTTTTAATTTGGCCTGCAAAATCTCGAGCGAGCTATGTGCCCTGGTTCCAAGGGAAGTGATTGTTTGTGATATTTTCCATGCCTCGGTAACCAGTTCCACTCTTTTTTTGATATTTTTCTCCACATATCCTTTACAATATGCGAGCAGGGTGGAAGATGCTTTTACATTGGGTACAGGGGTGTCAGGCATGGCTATTGCTAAAGGGTTGACAAGCAATGGCATAGGAATGAAAGAGTCTTCCAATTCCTTGATTCGGTCCTTTAGTCTGGCATTCTCGGTCTCGATGCCTCCAATGGAATCATGAAGTGATTCTCCCGTCGCGGTGTGAAGTTGATAGATTTGGGATAGACGCATGTTGGCAACACCAACCTCTGAATGAGATTTTCCTTTATTATTTTTAACATTTTTTTTTCTGAATTATCAATTTTTTGTTCCGGCTATCAAAAAAAGAACCCCATAACACAAAGGATTCATGTTCGTCAAAATTTTCAGTAACAGATATGTGCATTGGATGGCTATGGTGGATGGAGTCTCTGAGCTGATCAAGGAAGTGGATCATGGTATCCATATCAGTGTCATGTTCCATGTTCTCACTCTGAATTTTCGGCTCTTCTTCCTGCCCCACATTTTTTTTTCTCTTCTTCTCTACTGGAAGCTTGTGAGAACTATCAATTTTAGAGTGAGGAGGGTCGTTATATCCTCCTCCATTTGAAGAACTGTGGGTTTCTTTGTTCCTATGATGGGCCGTTGGAGCGATGCTCCGAGATGTCATACTTTTTGGAGTGGTATTTGCAAATTGAACAATCTTGTCACTGGGGCCTTTCCCTTGTTGCGTGTACAATTTAGTGTAGATTTGCACTATCTCTACCTCATTGGCATCAGAGGTAGGATCGTTGTCGACACTATCTTTGTTTTTTGGCAGGTGTTTATTTACAAAACAATCGTCGAGGCCAAGTGTTTGAAAATGTTGTCTAAAAATATCATAGGGGTCGAATCCTCTTATGTCTTCAGCATATATTAGGTTGGAGGTGCTAGAATGTGTTGCAAAATCATCAATTTTGTTGATGTTTTTCAATACGAACTCCCTTATTTTCCAAGGCAGAGGAATGAAATGTTTTTTTTTCTTACTTTGGAACAGATGGAACCAGTAGCTGTATTGACGTGCTACTTCTGCAACAAACATTAGGTCCGTAATGTGACATGGAAGGAGAGCAGGTTGTTCCATGGAGCCAAAAATTCTTATGACAGTGTAATTATCCAAATGTTCGAGTGTCCACTTCTTGTCAAAAAAACTAGTTTCCTGTTTAGATATGCGGGGGAGCATCTTCTCCTAACAACAAAACTTTGAAAACAGACAGGAATCCATTAAAAACCTCATAAAAATAGTGGGAAGCCTTGTGCTTCCACAAGGCCTGGTACCAGAACGTTACTGGGTGGAATTTTCCATTGACATTCTTGGACAGAGACAGTTGTAGAAACTGACATGAATGTGCAATTGAAAAAACTAAATAGGATGACATATAAAATTTATTTTCCCTTTTGTAGCTTGATAATTGGGAAGAGATTTCATGGGAAATTAACCTGCCCCAATAAAAAATGGCTTGTTCATTGACCGTGAAATACAAAATATAAAGAGCCATGCGGGAAACAATAGTTGTGGAATCCTGTCCCGTTATTCTTGTAAACAACTAGGCAATTTCGCGAAATGGATTTCTAAATGAACTAAATTGTATGCTTGTAATATCTTCAGGAACTAGATTCGGTTGTTCTAGAAAAAGGGGCAAGAGGTCCAATCCGTTATTATGCTTTGCTAGGAACTGTTTGCAATCTTTTCCTCTGAATGTTAATGTTGGCTCTGACAATTGCAGCATCTGGCGGAAGACCTGACGTGACAAAGAAACAGAAGAGATGTCCTACAGTGGAATAATTATTTTCTCTGCAATAAATTTATCGACGCACCAAGAGACCAGGTCCTTACAGTCAAAAACCTCAGGGACACAACCTGCATGAGCAATCCCGGAGGTCCAAATTACTTGGTTCTCTGCGACAGAGGTTGAGTAATAAGAAAATGCCCTGGACTAGTGGAAGTTCTGGTCCTCGTGCCCGAAGATGTTCAATGTATCTCCATAGAACTATTGTCAAGTTTATACCATAGGTTTATGAGAAGGTTGCTTTACTACAAATGATGGTTTAAATGAACAGTTAGAGCCGATAATGTAACTTTTCAGTAAATCTTGGTTAAATGCTTATGAATGGGAAAGATCCTCAATCCTTTCACTGATTAATGACAATCTGTATTGGTGGTGCATGGTGAACTATTAGCAGTAAAGTTTATTTATTGCATATTTAGAAATGTGAAGGTGGAGGGTACGATGAAGATCAATTAGGGAATGGAGGTTTTGTGCACGTGTGAAGGCCATGCCATGTGAACATGATTTCATGATTTTGAAACGAACACTTGGAAGGGATAATATAATCCCCCCACAAATTTTGGTTTAATGCGCATCAATACGAGATTTCCTCGATCCTTTCACCCATCAATGACAATCTATACGATTTTTGCATGATGACATGTTAGAATTAAATGCCAGTAATTCAATATTTAGAAACAATATATGTATATATATATATATAACTTTTTATTTTCTTTTATTATAGACAAGTGCAAAGGTGGCGGAGACAACAGAGAGCAAGGAAAGAATGCCAAGCTCTGAAAAGTGATCGGACGGTATTCAAAAAAGGGTTATGGAGATAGTCGAGACAGTTGAGTGTTGCACAGTCAAATTTCATGTTTCGATATTTTTTGAGTGTAAAATGTGTAAAACATAAGAGATCACGATGGGGAAGTTCAGTAGCCGGTTTGTATATTTGCGGAATTCCGACAAAGTGGCTAACTATGGAATAGGGGAAATTGCTAATTGCATGCATAGAAATAAGATCTTATATATAATTGCCAACTGCTAATTGCAAAGGGGCGCAAGCACAAGAAACAATGACTACGAAATGAATATTTCTTCAACCCACCAAACCGACGATCCACCAAAGAAATTTGAACAAATGGAGAATTATGGAAAGCGGACAGATGGGTTTCAAAATGGGGTGACAATAGTTCCACTAAATATGTGAGGACCCGATGGTTAAATTTTATTTCTCAGAAGTTTTCAGTGCAAAAATGTGCACCACGGAAGAGGGTATGATCTAAGAATGGTTGAAAATTTGTATATAATGGAAGTGACAGTACTGTTTGCAGGCCATGGAACAACAGAAGTCCAATGCAGAGACCGCCTAGCGGGAATTCACACTTGGAGAATTTTTTGGGTATGGAATGGGGAAGTTGTTCGGTCGATGTCATGATAAAAGAGCACGAGTGTAGTTATGAACCCACAAGACCTTCAACGCACTGAGCAATGTTGACCTGACCAACGTACAGGTCCGTCTGTCAATTTGTATATTGCGGAACTCTGGGTGCCAGTTGTGGGATAGGGAACAATAGAGGGTCAATTTAAAGAAAGGGGAAGCGGTCGTTGGAAACACGTGAATCCGTAACGCTGCGGAGCATGGCATTTTCAGGAGAAAAACGATTAAGTAACCAGGAACAAAAACTAGAGGGAATAAAAGAGTGGGAAAATAGAAAGTCGGAAGGTATTTTTTGTAAGCGCAAATTGGTTTCAAAGAATCCCCACTGTTGCAAAACCATGATGTTCTACTAATTGTCAACAAATGCATTGTTGAAGATTAGATTTTATTGCAACGTGTTTGTGTAACTATGTTCTTGATACATTCTTCCATGACTGTAACATATTAACTTAACTGTTAAACTTCATTTTCTAGTAATTGTCAGCAAATGCTTTGTTGAAGATTAGATTTTATTGGAACGTGTGAGTGTAACTGCGTTCTTGATACACTCTTCCATGAGTGAAACATATTAACTCAAGTATTAAACTTCTTGCATTATGGGTTGTTATCATTAAAACTTAATAATTGCATGTCTAGAAACAAGAATAATGATTTTGCTACAACATTGTACATTCGTATTGCTATGTTCTATCTACATTACGAATAGAATTGAACGTTGGTTTGGAACTATGTAATCCATTTTTTGTTTGCATAAAAAGATGATGGATTCACATAGTACATTGGCATATAATTGTTAGATGTTCCATATCAGAAAATATAATCTAAGTAAACACAATATCAAAGAAGTACGAGAGCACCGAACCGTGCCAATTAGAACATGCGTTAAACCCCTTAGCTAAAATTGCCTCTGCATAGTACAAAAAAATTCAGTAGAACAACTTGCACGTGCAATCCTAGAGGCCCAAATTAGTCCATTCTGGGAAGAAGGAGATGACTAGTAGGAAAATTCCTTTCAACAGCGAGAGTTTTGGACCTCATTCCCGAAGATGTTAATCAATAATTTTTTGGCTTGAAATATATCTCTGGGAGAATCAACATATCATTGCTTTACAGTGAAAATATTTCGCCCAGAACAAGCTAATTTGGAACTCTGGAATTCCTACTTTCGTGTTGCAAAGTGATTGTTGCGTTCACCATCGGTTTCTTTTCTGAAACACCTTTTGGTCTTGTCATCACCACCATCACCGAGCCGGGAATTTTCGTTCGTTATGGTTGATTTCAATTTGGGAATAGGTGTGGGAATATTATCTACATTATCATCATCCATTGTCGTATCATCGTCCATTAGATCATCTTCTTTCACCTTGGAATTCATGGCATCAACTTCTGTGATAGACATGAATGCAAGTGGGCAGGTTATCTAAGCAGCCAGGGTTTCCATGGAATTTTTTGGCTTAAAATATATCTCTCGGTGTACCAAGGGACCATCTCCTTATTTTCTCTTGGCTAGAGGGAGATGAATAGTAATAATATGCCCGAGAATAGTGGAACCTCTATCCATTATGCCCCAATGTGTTTACTATGTGTGGAGAGAACTGTTGCTAGAAGTTATTAAGAATTTTTTTTTCTCGAGACGATGTTTGAAATGAAAATCAGGGAGGGATAATATAACCCTCTGCAAATTATGGTTTAATGCGTATCAATGGAATATCTCCTCGAGCCTTTCGCTGATCAATGACATTTTCCAGGGTTCATGAGGAATGAGCTGTCACCATCATAGCTCACTAATTTCACACTTAGAAAAAAGTGAGAAGGTGGTGGTGACGATGAAAAGAGATTAAGAATTAGAAATTTCTTAGAAGCACCAACCCATCCACGCACAAAAAAAACAAATTGCATCACCTTTCAAATGAATACTTGTAAAGGATAACATGTGCACAAATCTTAGTTTAATTCGTAGTAATGACAAATCTTCTTCGGATTTTCAGAAATTAATGACAATATTAACGGTTCCTGTAGGATGGATACTAGCATTAAAGCTTAATTATTGCATATTTGGAAACAAGTGCGAAGGCAGTGGTGATGGCGAAACTGATTCCAAGAAATACCAAAGTATGGAAAGCGGTCGGGCGGGTTACAGAAGAAAAACGGCAGAAGATATGCCCAGGAGACGTGAAGGGTCGATGGCCATATTGGATCTCAGTGACAAATATCAACTGTCAATTTGTATGTCGCAGAACTTGTAAATTGACAAGCGGACCTGAGAGCTGGTTGGCTCAACATTGCACTTTCATTGTTCTGTGTCCTCCAAATAACACTCGAAGTTCTGCAATATACAGATTGACAGATGGAATCAATGGATGGCGGTTCCAAAATTGCCATTGTTTAGGGATGGAAATCTCTATTAACTATCTAACATATCTAAAAACATTATTTTCAATACTAAATTATTAATATTACATATTGATCTTGTAGAATTTTATTAGATGAGAAAATCTGTGCAATATGGTCGGGCGAGTTATTTAAAAGTTTTGTGACAAACGAACAATACATAGTAGACATGTACTTTTATAAAGTATGGACATGATATTTTATAGAGAATATGCAGATCCCTCATTCCATACTTAGGCACTTTTTCGATTGCGGGTTCTTGGCCTGGTGGCCTGAAAATTGAGCCTCTATTGTTCTGTGTCCTACAGATAGCACGCACACTTCTGTGATATACAAATAGACAGGTGGACTTGTGGGTTGGTTGGTTGAACGTTTCACTTTTATTGTCCCTTAAAAATTCCATATTAATTCCATATTTATCCAGTTTTTTTTATCAGGAGCTCTCGGGCTGGCGAGAAACAAATTGAGCCTCTATTGTTCCGCGCTCTACAAATGGAACCCACAATTACACGATATACAAATTCAGAAGAGGACCTACGGTAAATTATTACTGTTAAATATTGATATTGAATAATTTAATTGGACGAGAAAGTTTGTACAATCTGGTTGGTAGAGTGATATAAAAGTATTCCGACAAACGAGCAACACATAGTAAACATGTACTTTTATAAATTATGGACATGACATTTATTAGAACATATGTGAATCCCTCATTCCATACTTGGGCAGTTTTTGGATTATGGGTTTGCGGCCTGGTGGGATAAAAATTGAGTATCTATTGTTTTGTGTCCTACAAATATCACCTACACTTCCGCGATATACAAAATGACAAGCAGACTTGCAAAGATGACTCTCTATATAAATTATGGACATGAGATTTTATAGAGCATATGCGGATCGCTCATTCCATACTTAGGCACTTTTTGGGTCGCGGGTTTGTGACCTGGCGGGCTGAAAATAGAGTCTCTATTGTTCTGTGTCCTACGAATAGCACCCAAACTTCCGCGATATACAAATTGACAGGAAGACCCATGGGTTGCTTGGTTGAACACTGCATTTTTGTTGTTCTAGAACATATGTGGATCCCTCATTCCATACTTGGGCAATTTTTGGATCGCGGGTTCGAGACCTGGCGGGCTGAAAATTGAGTATCTATTGTTCTGTGTCCCACAAATAGCACCTAGAATTCCGCAATATACAAATTGACAGACGGACTTGTGGACATGAGTCTCTATATAAAGTATGGACATGAGATTTTACAGAGCATATGCAGATCCCTCATTCCATACTTAGGCACTTTTTGGATGGCGGGTTTGTGGCCTGGCAAGCTGAAAATAGAGTCTTTATTGTTTCATGTCCTACAAATACCACCCAGACTTCTATGATATACAAATTGGCAGGAGGACTTGCGGGATGCCTCATTGAACATTGCATTTTTATTGTTTCGTAGTGATCACATTTTAATTCCATATTTAGCCACATTTTTTTATCGGGGGCTCTCGGGCTGGCTGGATGAACATTGCACTTTCATTGTTCTGTGTCCTCGAAATAGCACTCAGACTTCCGCGATATGCACATTCACAGATGGACTCAAGGGCTGGTGGGTTCAAATTTTCTATTGTTTAGGGATGGCAATTCCTATCAACTATCCAACATATAAAAAAACATTATTTTCAATACTAAATTATTAATATTACATATTGATATTACATAATTTAAGCAGAGGAAAAAGTTTTCACCATTTTGGTGGGTCGACTGATATAAATTTTTTCTGACAAATGACCAATACATAGTAAACATGTACTTTTATAAAGTATGGACATGAGATTTTATAGAGCATATGCACATTTCTTATCCCATACTTATGCACTCTTTGGATCGCGGGTTCGCAGCCTGGCTGGCTGAAAATTGAGGTTTTATTATTTCGTACCCTACAAATAGCACCCATACTTCCATGATATACAAATTGACAGGCGGACTCAGGTTGGTTGGCTGAACATTGCACTTTTATTGTCCTGTAGCAATCCCGTATGAATTCCATATTTAGCCATTTTTTTTATTAGGGGCTATGGGGCTGGTAGGATGAAAATTGGGCCTCTATTGTTCTGCGTTGTACAAATACCACTCACAATACCATGATATACAAATTGACAAATGAACCTGCGAGCTGGGTGACTCAACATTACAGTTTCATTGTTTTGTGTCTTCCAAATAGCACTCAGAGTTTTGCGATATACAGATTGACAGATCGACTTGAGGGCTGGCGGGTTCAAGTTTTCCATTGTTTACAGATGTTAATCCCTATCAACTATCTAACATATCTAAAAACATTATTTTCAATACTAAATTATTAATATTAAATTTTGATATTGCAGATTTTAATTAGACGAGAAAGTTTGTACAATCTGGTTGGGCGAATGATATAAAAGGTTTCTGACAAATGACCAATACATAGAAAACATGTACTTTTAGAAAGTATGGATGAGAATTTATAGATCATATGTGGATCCCTCGTTCCATACTTGGGCACTTTTTGGATCGCGGGTTCTCGGCCTGGCGAGCTGAAATTTGAGCCTCTTTTGTTCTGTGTTCTGCAAATATCACCCAGACTTTCACGATATACAAATTGACAGGCGGACTTGCAGACTCCACGTCTGGCAGGTTCAAGATTGCAATTGTTTATGGATTCTAACATATCTAAAAATGTTATTTTCAATACTAAATTATTAATATTAAATTTGGATATTGCAAAATTTAATTAGAGGAGAAAGTTTGTACAATCTGGTCAGGCGACTAATATAAAAATTTTCGACAAACGATGAATACATAGTAAACATGTACTTTTAGAAAATATGGACGAGATTTTATAGAGCATGTCTAGATCCCTCATTCCATACTTGGGCACTTTTTGGATCGTGGGTTCTCGGCTTTACGGGCTAAAATTTGAGCCTCTTTTGTTCTGTGTTCTTCAAATATCACCCAGACTTCCACGATATACAAATTGACAGGCGGACTTGTGGACTCCACGTCTGGTGGGTTCAAGATTGCAATTGTTTAGGTATGCTCGTCCTATCTAACTTTTTCTAAAAAAATTATTTTCAAATACTAAATTATTAATATTAACTATTGATATTGTACAAGTGAAGTACATTAAATTATTAAAGGATGTTAAATCGCTTGTTTTTTAGAAAATGAAGAAAACAAAAGAAAGTTTTTTTAAAATTCTATCACCGTAAGAATAACAAGGACCAATTTGAATTTTAAGGCCCTCTTGTTCATCTGATAGCACAATTGCACTTCGCACAATAAATATTCGTTGATTTCAAATTATTCCAGGATATTAATTTTTCCAAGTTCATCGAATAAGAAATAATGCCAAAACAACGACCAATTTGAATTTTAAGAGCCTCTTGTTGCTATGATAGGATATTTGCACTTTGCACACTATATATTCGTTGATTTCAAATTATTTCAGAACAATAATTTGACCAAGTTCATCAATCAAGGAAATCTGCTAAAGCAAGCCACATAGTACATTTGCGTCACAGTGCCATAGAAATTATCAGGCGGATCTGCGGGCCAGCTAGCTAAAAAATTCAATTATATTGTTATGTGTCCTCCAAAGAACAGTTGGAGTTCCACAATATGCAAATTGACAGACAAAGAAGATAACCAAGAACCAACCATACTTTAAACATGCCGCAAGCAAGTTCCCAGAAGGTTCCATAGATTAGAACCCATCGACCTTTGCACCAAACAATTTGATATACAAATAAAAGACGTCACATATGTTCCCAATATGGTATATGTTCCCAATATAAAATAACCAGGAACATGCGATATATGGGGATTACAAAGATATGGGCCAAGTCCAACGAACATTCATCTGGATGTTGAACAAATGTTACAAAGACACATGAGGTATTTGTGTTTCCTACCAAAGTTTGATATATATATATATAATATATATATTCCCCTTCTTCAGCCGATATGCAAAATTGCATTGTCCTCATTCAAAGTGAATTTGTTGTGTATCCAAAGTTGTTGCAGCATGTAGACATTGCTTGCCTTTTTCTGTAGATACGTTTCATATGACAACTCTGCCAACTCAGGAAGCACATTTTGTAATAGAGGTTTCCTAACCGTACAATGCATGGTTGTGTTTCCCACTGTTTAGATAACAACATTCATGTAATGTCCATATATATATATGGAAAATTTTCACCGCATCACAGACAATCAATCATATCATCACTTATCAAAGTAGAGGAAGAAGCAGTGGAGTTGCATTTTGCACATACATGCTCAAAGGGGGTCGAGTACACATTGGATGCAACTAAAATACCTTAAAACTGGGAACACTGGCAAAGGGATTAATACATTGAACAACATAATAACAACTGTACCCCCCCCTCCCCTTTAAAAATAAATAAACAGACGCAAAAATTTGTTGAAGGCTATTTCTATAAGCAAAGTGAGGATGATTTTGTGGATGTATACACACAACAGTTGTAGAGCTAGCTAGTTTCTTCAGATCCTCTAATATATCTTCTTGCAACTCTTTTACCAAAGTTACCTTGGTTGTCCGAAAGATCCTTTCTCTAGCATCCCTCTTCTTTGTTATATTTTTTAACAACATAAGTGGAATCTGCCCTCTATGCAATTGTTGTTCCATTGACGAAAACAAATCTGAATACGTATCGAACAATTGTAGCTGCAACATGGAACAGTGAAATATTTGTGTAATTTATCCGACATACATGCACATGCAAAAGTAAAGGACAAAACTGAATATGAAAAGAGGTACCATTTCCTTCTCACTATCGGACTCTCCATCCTTTATATGGAGAATGTGTTGCGAGCCAAATTTTCTCTCCAGTGTGACAGTAGACCCAATCATTCTGATTAGGTAAATATCAATGCTCTGTGCAAGCTGGTTATTAGTCAAGTCTAGGACGAAATGATATTTTGAACAAACAACGGGAATTTTTTCCACAATGCTTGTTTTGTTGAGTGAAATAATTCAATTGCAATAACCATGGTCATATATTGTTTTGGGCAATATATTAAAATTTGTAATGGATATCCCATTACGCGGAAATATCTTTTCTGCATGTTTCTGGACAAGTTGTGGAGGAATAGTCAGTGTCATTGTCATCATGGCGTCCTTGTCTATCATGTCAGCACACATAATGGATCTATTGGGGACAACCATTATGTCCCCAATGAACACTTGTTCAAGCCCTATATTGACAGTACTTTGGATGTCACAACTCTAGACCTGATGACATTTTTTGAACAGGAAAACTAAAGTGAATGGTAGTGTGCTACAAGTACACGCATAGTTTTGATGAACTATGGATCAATAGTTTCACAACCACACCTCTTAGTCTGTGGAACATCTAGCACGTTCCACGCCTCGCTTGTACTTGTTGATACTTCTTACGAGCTGCAAACCATGTATTACAGATGAAATCAGCATATCTGCCATGCCATAGATGAATATATAGCCCAGCAAATTTTTTTAGTAAACATGGTAAGAGCAGAGCATATGCATATTTACCTTTGGCCTTGTCGGTCTGTCGATGTCTGGGATGACTGAATGCTCATGCCCGTGTCACTAGTCCAAAATTTTCTGATGCAAGCATGTGCAGATGAACATCGGGACTAAACGAGCATATGAATTTTATATTGTCCATCGGAAGGACCAAATAACCATAAAAATGTATGCATATGAATTTTTTTAACTAGAGAAATGTTTAACAGTAAACAGGGCATGAGCACGAGGCACCATGGCCAATCTATATATCGCGGACCCCCAGAAGCCAAGGGAGAAATATTCAACCTGCCAGCCTGGCACTCGCAACCGAGAAAGTCGGTAACTATGGAAGAAGGTAGAAGCATGACCACATATGTGAATCTGTTAGTCCACCAACCGGCGCACGAAGGAATTTTCAGAAAGCACACTAGGCAGATGAATTAGAAAACAAAAGGGATAATAGAAAATGGAAAAAGTAGAAATAGGGAGCGCAGAAGGCCCATTACTGCAAAGTCATCATTTTCAAGTCTAATATTACATGCCCCCACCCAGTTTGTATATTTAATTTACTAGTACACTTGGTATACTTTTTAGATTTCACCACAAAACCCTCTACTGTTGCATAGAAAAATTCATCTCCCTATCCAAGCAACCTGTTTTTTCTAAGGAAGCAACGCCGAAGATGAAATAGACATGAAGGCAAGTTAGTATGAAGACAAACATCTAAAAGAAAGAGAAATGAGTCTATTTACCCTCCAAAGATTCCTTCATCCTATCCAGCCATAATGTTTGTTTAAATGCAACAATGTAGCCCAAACACAACGTACATGAACCAACTTAGTATGCAGGAAGGAACGCATGTAATCAAGATAACTTACCATGTAGGAAGGCATGCAACTAGTTTAACACATATACAGACCATAAATGAAATACAAAACAACGCAATATAAAACAACAATACAAGCATGAACCTTTCTATATCCTCTTTAGCTGATGCAGTGAAGACTCCCTTGTTTTCTCCAGCTACTATGTTTGTTTGAATGTGGGAATGCACAAAATTCAATGAACATCAATGAAAGTTGGTATTCACTGGAGAACAAGCAATATGTACACACACCAAAACTGACTAAACAAATAGTCTAGAAAGGCAGAAACATGAACCTTTGCGCTTCTCTATCCATGGTTGTAAACGTTAGATTTTTTTCCCTGGCCAAAATATATTACAAGGCACAAAATATCACGCAATTGCATGGCCGCAGCTAAACGATTTCTAGTTTTCCCTGGCATTTTATCCAAATATTCCCTTTAACCATGTTCTTTATCCTCTACAGAAACTATTGTGCCCACGATACAAGTTCTCAGTTTTACATGGCAAACCACCTAGACATGCTTCCAGACATCAAAATATAATCTTGCAGAATCTTTGTTGCACATATCATATCTCAAGCACAACACAAATTCTATCATGCGCACACCAGTCTATGTAGAGGAGAAAGAACATGTAATGTCATATCCACATATCTAACCATACATGGTTTATAAATGTAGCCCACATACATATTATTTATTCCAACAAAAAAACAATGGATATTGTAACTTCACATGTAATCCTCCAACAATTTTACATACAAATATTTTCTTTCATGGTAGGACTAGAGCACCAACAAAATCTCACAGAATAACAGATATCGGCCTCGACAGACATGGAAAATAACACAATTTCATGTCGACTCGTGGGTGCATGGGATGAACACCGTAAAGCGCCCCCCCAAAAAAAGAAAAAATAAAAGCTCCACCCACCACCGTTTCACCCCAACCCTGCAAGGTCAAATCAAACAAAAGAAAACAGCAAGGACCAAAGCAGCCAAAAAGCACGAACAGGTCGAACTGCACCCCCAGGGCCCCAAAGCACAAACCCCAGCTAAACAAATAGAACTAGCAACCCATGAACCAATGAAGCAACAAGAACCACCGAGCCAGTTAAAAACATATGTATCTCCAACGATTAGGAAACTGCAGCCCAAGCACAGAAGGAACTGGAAAAGTACAAGGAACATGCGACTACAAATAAGCAAACATTCTTACTTGCAAACTGCAAACACTGAATAGAAAACAAGCAATACAAAATGAAACTATGGCATTGAAACTTACTCTGAAACGATGAAATGTAGAAGTGCAAGTTGAATCGCGAGAAAAAAATTAACAAGCAGCAACCGACAAACCAGCGAAGAAGAAGCACTCATCGAACCAGTAAACAATGTATGTAGCTTCAACAATTATGAGGATGAAACATACAATGGAAGCAACCAACAAACCAATGAAGAAGAAGCACTCACCAAACCAACAAACAATGTATGTAGCTTCAATGGAAGAACAAGGATGAAACCTACAATGTTTGTTGAACTGGCAGTGGACAAACGGGACTGTGAAAATTTACTGTAACTGTATAGAAAATTTTGAGGAAAAATGTACTCCAAGAAGTGTATTTACATAAACATTTAAGACTTCCAGGTTGTCTAAGGACCTCGCGGTATGCAAACATTTAAGTTGTCAGGGGTGTTGGAGGACGTTGCGTCATGTAAACATTTATGTTGTCAGGCCTATTGAGGCATTTTGGAATAAGTGTCAATACATTTCAACAAATATACATCCACCAAAGATGCCATAAACTTTGGAATTCTAAATCACTACAAATCTTGGATATTAAAACACTTCAATATGCTTAGTACATATGAAAAATTACAGATATATTCGCCTAGCAGAAAATGCTAATACAAACATTCCAACTAATGCTAGCATTAATTGACCTTCAAGCAATATAGAGGAAAAATATATGATTAAAAAATACTGTCTACGAGAAAAATTTTGGATATGTTGCCATACAATACATTGGGAATAGTGCAGCCGGCAATAAGACCTCCAATCTCTTATCCAATCAGATAAGTACATATATGTTACTTTTTATTATATAAAAATACATGCTTTTAATTCCATAGCTCCAACAATAGGTATTGTGCAATTATTTCAGGTCAAAGGACAAACTAATATGTAGTCAACGCATTATCGATCGCTATAGTCCCTCTATGCCTACGACAGAGACTAATAAAAAGAGGGTTTGGATATATTTTACTCTTCAAAATGAAAAACTATTTTTAGTGAACCTTTTGTGTTAGGTATTTATCAATAGGTCCAAAAATACTTGGTGAATAAAGTTGGACATTAGGGGAGGATATGTAGGTGGATACTATTGTTTTAGGAGCTCAAGTTTGAGATCATGCTAAATCTTAGAAAGACACACTTAACACTACTATAATATAAGGCTATAATGCCACATATTGCATCGTTGATGCCCTCACAACCTTGGATCAATGATTTTTATTGGTGCATGTCATGTTTGGGTGTTTCTTAGAGCATCATAGTTGGGTCAATTTTCCATCTGGTTATGATTCCAAAAAACTTAAAAAAACATTTTTGTTTCTTTACGTCCTATTTGCACTAATTATATTGTATGTCAATATTTCATTAAATGCATCGATCTTGGAAATTATATCTCAAACATGCATCATAAGTGTCGAGGTAGAATCAAATTTGTGGTATTGTGATGTTGTCATAGTTACAACTTCTCATAAAATTGTTATCATATATGCACACCATTTTAACGACATTCTTCCATAGAGTTATAACAAATGCTTGATAAAAGGGTGCTCAAAGCAATGCATTGTAAATGTGGTACTAAATGATTTGATTCATTGTACAATATTACTTTATTATTAATATAGGTTCGTAGTGTTTCTTATTTTGGTTCTTGAATATGATTTCACATGTTTGGTTTAACAAGAAATTATAAGAACTCAAAAATATTTTATTAATAATAATAATTCTTTAATTAAAAAAAGTGTTATATTTTTTCTAAGAAAAAAATTATGTATATTTGATATTTTAAGAAATAAATAGAAAAGGAGCTCACTGTGAGATTCAAAAAAAGCATTCTTGTTGCTTCAATACCTATTAAACTTAACATAAATAAATATTGTGCTACTAAGTGAAAAAACCATCTAGGCTCTAGAATATACATGTTGGCACTGCACGTGGTTTGTAAGACTCTAGGTTTGATTTATCTATGACCAAACAAATCCACCAGACGTCGACCTTTTCATCATCACCCTCTTTCGCATATGAAGTCTCACCCGAGGTGTCTATTGGGACTATGAGAATCAAGTTTCTACAATAGTGAGGGAATGGGAGGTGATCATTTTGTTCATTCTATCTTATTATTTATGTGCACATAACTTTGTCCTTGTTCTGTATTAACTACTTAGTTATTCAAATTCATATTATCAATATATTCCATATTACTGCATAAACTCATTGCTATAACAGTCATGAATATCGTGCAAAGATTAAACATAAGACAAGATAATATACTATGCATCCAGAAAGAATCCATCAACAATCACATAAAAGACATGCCACACAAGATTTAACATGGTTCACCCAACTCTAGGCTACATCCATAATGATTGGCTTCTTTATTATGCTTTCATTAAGTGCTTTAGGCTTGCTCGCTGCGCTTACAAATATGTATCACGGTATATTTATCTTCTACTAGCCTATTCGCTCTGCAGTGCATGCCTCTCTCTCTTTGCATCATCCCTTACATTCATACATTGATTCCTCTCTTTTACAGACTAAAACTATATAATAACAGACTAGAACCCACAATAACAAGGAACTAAAACATAAGGAACCCCTATTTTCCCAACCCATTACATATTTATACGTACAAGCAAGGGCTTAAAACCCTACTTGGTTCATCCAAAAAACCCATTACATTGCATGGCTAATCCAGTTAACTCGTTGTTCAGTTGCTTTCTTCTACTTTTTCGTCTACATGCTACTTTTCCACTCTGACTGCTTGTTCTTCCTACTTTTGCGCATCCTTCCATCTTTACCCTGTCAAGTTGTCATCCTTCCTTTTCTCCCACTTTCTTCTTTTCTTTTGTTAGAGAAAGATTTGCTTCACCCTATGCAAAATTGCATAGAGGTCCTTATTCCATTTCCATATGCAGACTTATCTTCCCTATTGATAAAATCTAGAGACAAAAATACAAATTTTTCCACTTTTACGCATCTTGCACACTATACAACAAGCGTATACGCAGGCTGCTCCACTATAGCCTGCATACATCAGGATTTGTTCCAGAAAATCAAAATTAAATGTTGGGTTTCCATGTCACGAAAGGAGATCTATGATCATTGGCCTTCCCTTTACTAGAAACGTTCTGACTCGGCCCTTTAGTTCCATTTTGAAGGCTATAAGTAGGCCAATTCCAAGCTATGGAAAAGAAGAATTCAACTTTGAGAGTAAATTTAATCTGGAGAAATTATTACTTCATATTGAGTCTGCATCCCTTTGTCCTTTAATTCTAAACACAGTGTTCAGCTCCCAAGATCTTCCCTTATTGATGGAGAAGCTCATTATCTCCCTTCTATGAGCTTGTCTTTGGTGGAGGATTGAAGTGGTGGAGGCCCAACTAGAAGGAACTTGGTTTCTCGGTTTCGATCCGTGCCCACATGGAAGTCTATAATATATTCACTTTTACTGATCATTTATTAATAGAAATACTCTCTTCTTGTCCAATTGATATCTTGCAAATATATGAGTTATTCTCCATGGGCATGTTTTTTTGGTATATTAATGGATTATGCTATCTAATGTGTTAACCTTTTATATTACCACTATATGCTTGCTCTACTTGTTTGTTGAGAACTTGTTGTAGGTATAAATATTTGGGTCAAAGTGCTCAACGGTGGACATCATCAAACATCTGGACAAGGCAGGTCCATTTCTTATCTCACTTGCACATTGGTTTATATAGCATGATTTTGGGATAGAGTTGATTTCTGCAGTCATATCCATCTGTTGTGGTTTACCCTACCCATAGAGAGATTTTCCTCGTAACAACTTTATTCTCTTTTTCTCCTTTATTCTTCTCTCCCTACACATTGTACTTCTATATGAACCTATATTGCACACTCCCTAATCTTTATTCTTCTCCTGCACACCTATGCTACACACTTCTTTTGTACTTAGGAATTTTCCCAAAACTATATCCCAAAAATTCTTGTCCAACAGGCCCCAAAAACTCACCTGTGGCTCATTTCGAGCCGCTCGGGCATGTTTCCTTCTCTTCCATGCCTCAACAAAATTTTGGGAGGTTGCCTTTGCTACTTCCTCTTCTTTGATTATTGTTGCCTTTGTTTGTGTGATCTCTTTGGCCCTTTTCACAGTCAAGACTATGAGTTTTTCCTCTACTTCATATGTTGCATGTTTGACCTTTCCCTGCACAGCGACCAACTCCCCTATTATCCTCACTGTGTCTTCCTGCAGTGGTACCAATCACTATTGAAGGATATTTTGTTTGTCCCTCATCTTCTCAACTTCCAAGTATGACTGCCTCTAAGCCAAAATGGATATCATACATTCCACTAGTGGAAGTGTAGAAACCCTTTCTGAAGCTTGTTGTTCTTGTTCATGTGCTTCTCTTAACTTGGCCTCTATGGCCTTCATCTCAGGATCCTCTACTAATTATGTCCAAACATGCACACTCTCCTCATAGAGTTTTGTGCATTCTCCTTCTATCCTCTTAGTATTGGAAACTATTGTGGTCGCCATTGTTTCTCAGTTGTCTCGCACTTCTGGTGGCATTCCCATCATGCTCCACAATTGTAAGTCCTCAATCTGTGCTCTGAATCCCTTGATGACTTCACCAATATTTAACTCTTGTTCTTCCATAATAGCTTCGAATACTATGGGGACTTCCAAAATTTCCTTGTATAGTTTTTGGATGCTTGCTTGTATTTTATGTGCTATAGTTTCAACTTCATCCTTCTCCTTAAGGGATTTCATGACCCTTTCCTCAGCCTCGGTTTTATCCTTCAGTACCTCGTCCACCTGACTTTCAAATTCCTTCTTTTGTTGAAGAGAAACATCATATTGCTACTGCAATTGAACCCTTTCATCCATTATTCTCGTGAGTTCCTGATGTGCTTTCTATCCTATGTTTTGAATTTCTTACATCAGGGCTACTTGTAAGTCTTGTAGTCTTTGCAACAACAATCTAGAAAAAAATAGGTTCATACGTGATCCAAAATCGGATCTAGGAGGCCCTCTAGGTACAGAAAAGGCTCAAAAATGAAAGTTCTTGGAATTGAATGAAACCAATCCGGCTCATCGCATTAATTCAGGCCATATATTTACTTTCTCAAATGAGCGATGTATGTGAGAGTTATCGCACTCTAACCGTTTTCCCAAATAGGTAAAAAGTCAACAGGTCAACAGGCAGAAAATTCAATGTTGACGTTAGCATGACATCATGATGACGTAGTGATGCAGGAGCATCTCTCACGACAAGCGAGCCAGTGCGGAAGTGAAGGACAGCTGGACAAGCCCAACACAAGTTTTGAAATTGTCTCGAAGATAATGCGCCAACCTTAAATGTGATATTAAAGAGAGGCGTATTTTTATATTGTAATCAGACCTTGAGCGTCCCGCTCTCATCTGAAGTAGATAGAGGCATTTATGTTGAGATGAAATAGGTAGATAGAATTGAATATTAGATTAGACAGTTTTAGAAGGAAAGAGGGAAATGGGATATAGACACCCTCATTGTGTATTGTAGCATAAGCATGACTGCAGAGGAAGAAGAGAAGAAGAGAGTTTTGTAGTAGACTCCATGTACAGAAGTTATGAATTTATATAAAGAAAGTTCTGATTCAGACTCATGGTGTTTTTTTATTCTCTGTGTATTGATGTTATGCTCATGAATGGTTTATTCTTTATGTCATGCAATTGCTTTTATGCTATGTATGAATGATTTCTTGCTGAGTGTTTGAAATCTGAGAGAGGAAGAGTAAGAGGAATGAGTTTCAATTGTTTCTCTATCTGAGAAAGAGATTCCTGCAAGGAGTGCAGTTGAAGTCGTCTGCAAGGAGTGCGTTGACGAAGGGATCAGGTAGTTTAACTCTTGTTCTTGTTCGCCCAGAATGCATTTGGGCACAGGAGCCGTGCAAGGAGTGCGCAGGCCGAGTGAGGTCTCAGGGTTGCGAACTTGAGAAAAATATCGAAAGACTCCTACTGCAGGTGTGCGTAGAGTCGAGGTTCTCAGATATTTGAAAGAATCTGAAGGTTGCCACAAGGAGTGTGTGCAAGGACCCTCTTTGAAGCTCGAAGTCGTGAGAAATCTCAGGAGGGATAAATTCTTTGAAGCTATTGGAGGTAGCATAAGGAGTTGGAGTGTATCGAGTGACTCAAGGCGATGGAGTTTTGTGTCATAGGTGATTAAGTCTGGGAAGAAGTCCTTGGTTCACTTCATGAACGTATAGAGGAGGAGGAGAAGATAGACGATCAGGATCTTGTGGAGAGGATTTGCGAAATCCCGCCAGCCGTCTGATCTGGTAAAGAAGTGGGGAGGTTACGGCTGCATCCGGAGTTCAAACTCTAGAGATTGTGAGCCGTTGGATCATCAATCAGTTACCCGTCAACCGTCCATTTGACAAGAGTTGCACAGGGTTTAAATACTCGTGAGCAGAGTGGAAACCCCGAGAAGCATCGGGATATTGAGGCGTCAGAGTTCGGGAAATCGGGGATCCCGTGGACCAAAGATTGGCAAATCCATTATGGAAATCTCGACAAGCTCAGAGCCATCCATATCTTGGGACAGGTGGCAGGGACCAGGAGTCATCAGTATATCGAAGGTTCAGAAGTCAAGAGCTCGAGACCTTTTGATTTCCGAAACAGCAAGGGGATCATAGCCGTGGATCTCAAGAAGGGTACGTGTCGTGTGATCACCCAACCGGGGATTCGATCATCGGGGTTCATATATGTGTATGGTTTGACTTTGTGCTTGGAGAAGCCCAAGGTTCGATCTGAACCATCCATCAATTGGGACGCGTGTCGAAAGACCTGACGAAGTCGGGGCTCGGCGTATCGGAGGTCTTGAGGACAGGATACTCTTGCAATTTGGAATCGTGAAGCGCGATATCCCGACAGGTCAAATGAACAGTGTGGGGCCACAGGCATCGGTGGGTGGACAGGTGGTACATCCTTTTGGTAAATAGGGGAAGGAGAAGGCTTGAAATAATAGGCATTAGGACTCATGATCTCACAAACTCCGAAATGTCGATGAAGTAAAGGGACTGTTGAAAGGTCAACTCGCGAGTGCATTGGAGGTTTGGTGTATTGGGACTCGGGAGTCAGAGAACCAAGTTGCTCGACATCGCGAGTGTCGAAACCGGGATAGGAGAAGTCCTGACAGGAGAAGAGAAGGGTCAGCATTGACTTATATCGGGTATCGGGGATTCGTGGAACCAACGCTCGACCATTGACCTCGGGATTCTGCGAAGTCCGATCTCTCGATAAGTAAAATGGGAGATCCCGAGAGAGAATTATGTGGGTGCAGATATCCCGATAGGGAATAGAAGAGCTTATTAAGAGTTCTTCGGGCCGCAGGGAAAGAAAGATCCTGTGAGAGGACGTGCTTGTGAGCGCGCCTGCGTCACGTAGCATTAAGACACGTGGCAACACATCAGCAGTTTGACTGGGTAGATGACAGATCCACTCAGATGTTGACAAGTGGCACTTTTCGAGCAAATGAAGAGGTGCCACATGGCCCAAACGTGGGTTTCCATGTCGCACCCTATCATTTGATGACTGATTAAAAGTTTTGGGGCTCATGGGATTCGAAACCATGACCTATTTAGTCAAGCAAATATTTGGTAAAGGTCCAATGACCAATGCACCAACCCTAGAACTTGGGTGTTAAAACCCACTTTATAATATATAAATTGCGATGTAAATGTATGAGGGGCAGAAAGGGGCTGGGGCTAAGCCCCAACCCACGGTTTATTTGTTACCTGTGACCACGGTGGATAGCGCGCGAGTTCCATATACATAACCACCAGCGTGCATGTTAAGCACCTCTCCACCAAACTTTGTAGGGGTTGGAACCATGAGTTAGGCGCACCCCAAGGGTGCGGTCCTATCTCATTATGCCATGAGACCATATATTTCGGGCTAGGGGCCAACGCGCATACCTTTGGGCTGGCGCTTCACCACCTAGATGCCATGTGACCCCTTTTTTTTGCATGTGCCCAGCCCCCTTGGGCTATTTTTGATTATTTGTTACATAGGTGGGTTTTACAATATAGAATAATGGATTTTACTTTATCTTATGCCTGTAATTAGAGATTTTTGCCCATTTTGGGGGGATAATGGGCCCTTTTTGAGGCCATATATTGGGAGGAAGTTGGGGGATGATAAAAAACTTTAGATATATATAAAATAGACCTTATTTAGGCCATGGAGGAGGTTCATAGTATATTTATGCTAAAGTAAATCCAAGCCAAATCCATTTTTATGCAAAGAAGATGTTGAGGAGTGCACCTTTGCGGGCCATTTCTGGGAGCTCTGGTCATTCATTTTGAGTGTTGTTTCTTCTGTTGGGTTCTTAATATCTCAGAGAAAAAGACCAGATCATTTTGGTAACCTTTTGCCACTGCTTTTATGTATCCATTGAGCTTTGAACAGAAATAAGAAAGCCTCACCCACTAAGACAAAGGTCTGGAGACATAGGTGAGATTGTCGAACTCCGTTATCACATTGGTGTTATGGTTTGTTGTTGTTTATTGATTCATTTTAGTTCTGTACATGTTTATATGGTTGTGATATATTCTCATATCTTCTCTCTTTCTTTAAGCTTCCTTAATTCATTAATGAACACATGCATAATAACTCAGCCATAGTCGTGTAAAAGATCTTTTCGGATCAAGTGGTATCAGAGCTAGTTGACGTTTGGATTTGAGTTTTGAATGTTAAGCAGGGAAAAGATACAACATGGTGAAGGCGATATTGTCGAAGATAATCCATTAATTGGATTGAGAAAGAGATCTTCTCACACCGAGAAGATGGCATCGAAAGAGGGACTTTCTCAAGATGAGAAAGAGTTTTGAAAATATTTCTTTTCCATGTCGAAGATGATGAAGGTTTTTATGAAGATTACTTGGAACGTAAGAAACCAAATCTGGGTGAATATTCAAAGGGAAAAAGTGAAGAGGGAGAGGATCCACCTCATGTTCCTCCTTCACCTTCATCATCACCTCCTTCTTCTCCTTCTTCTTCAATTTCAAGTTCTAATCCAATGCGAAGAAACATGTTCATAAACATAAGAATGAAATGCCATTGTTAAAACTTGATGTAAAATTTGAGTTACCCATATATGATGGAGGTATATTGCAGTGTGCAACAAATCAAGGATGAGGCCACATATATCAAGTTGGCATCATTAAGACTTGCAGGCACAACTCTCATATGGTGGCAAAGCAAGTTGAAAAATGGAACGCAACAAGTGGGTAATGTATTTCCATCATGGCAAAGTTTTATTTATGCACTTAGGGAGAAATTATATCCTTTGGGTTATAAAGAGAAAGAATTAATTGAATGGCAAGCTTTAAAACTAAGAAAAGGAAAAACAGTGCAAGAATATACAGATGGCTTTCAAAAAATGGCATTGATGTTAGATATCCCTTTTCATACCAAAGAAACCCTTATGAACTATATATATGAGGGTTACCTGCACAAATTAGAAACATTGTATTCATGTTGGGACCCACTAACCTTGATGGGGTTTTTGTTCAAGAGGCATATATTGAAGTAGGGAAAGCAAGTGTATTAGGGGAATCATCTTCAAGGAAAGAGGACAAGAGGAAATGGCATGGAAAAAAGGAAAATGCAGTGGAAAGAAAGGAATAGAATCCCCCTTGCAAGCATTGCAAGAAAGAGGAGCATGATGAGGACCGTTGTTGGCAATTGCATCCCGAGAAGAGGAAAAAGTGGTTCAAGAAAAATAAAGGGAGGCAAACAGTTGTAGCGACCACATGACCGATAGACTTGGGATCGGATTCAGGTGACGAATCAAAGGTCTCATTGGTTGGTATGACATGTAAAATTGGTGAAGGAATTGATTGTAGAAGTAACTTGTTTTATATCAGGGTCATCATGCGGCACACTAAGGTTGATACATTAATTGATAGTGGATCTCAATCTAACCTAATCTCAGAAGAATTGGTTAAGAAATTGGGGTTAAAAACACAAGTACATCATAAGCCATACACACTTAAATGGATAAGCAACCATCATCAAATTCACATAACAAAGTAGTGCACAATCAAATTTTCAATTTCATCCAAGTATGTGGATGAGGTAACATGTGATGTAGTTCCATTAAGTGAATGTGGAATGGTCTTAGGTAGTCCATAATTATATGATCGTAAGACAATCTTCTATAGGAAAAAGAATCAATATCAATTAACCAAAAAAGGTCAAGATTATGTGGTTCATGCTCATCATGTAAAGGCAAATAAACTCTTCAAATAATGGAACAATTCAAGAAGACAATTCAAGAAATCAACAAACCAATAATTGTTTCAAATGAAGTAATCGATCTTAAACAAGAATAGGAAATGATTGTTGAATGGAAAATCAATCACAGTTTGCTTCAAGATAAGCTCATGTTGTGAAAATATTACAAGTATATCAGCTCATTTGCAGTCATGTTTTTGATACTATCATTAGTAATGTTATCTACATGCATGATAGTGGCTTCAGTAAAATGTGACAGGATTCAAATGGCTAACAATATGTTGCCAGTTGTCATGATTGTGTTACAATTGATCTTGATGAGACAGGTACACAGGACAGAGTTTAGGGACATAGGACAAGCTAGGTGGCCTATCTCAAGCTTGTTGATTGGTTAGTAACTTTTTGGGGACCAAAAGGTCCTTAGTAGGGAGGTGTGATCTAGAATTAGATCCAAGAGGCCCCCCAGGTCCAAAAAAGGCTCAAAAATGAAAGTTATTGGAATTGAATGAAACCAATTCCATTGCAACTATCTTGTCGTGCTAATTCCGACCATATATTTACTTTCTCAACCAGACATTGTATGCGAGATTTATCGCACTCTAACCATTTTCGCAAACAGGTAAAAAGTCAACAAGTCAACAGGCAAAATATTCAATGCTATAGTCATCATGCTAACGTAGCATTGAGACACGTGGCAGTACAACAACAGTTTGACTGGGCAGATGACAAATCCACTCAGATGTTGAAAAGTGACACTTTTCGAGCAAATTAAGAGGTGCCACATGGCCCAGACGTGGGCTGCCACATGGCACCCTATCATTTGATGACTGGTTAAAAGTTTCTGGGCTCATGGGATTCAAACCCATGACCTATTTGGTTGAGAAAAGCTTTGGTAAGGTCCAGTGACCAATGTGCCAACCCTAGAACTTGGGTGTTAAAAGCCACTTTATAATATATAAATTGCGATGTAAATGTATGGGGGGGGAAAGGGGCTGGGGCTAAGCCCCAACCCGTGGTTTCTTTGTTACCTGTGACCATAGTGGATAGGGTGTGGATGCCATATACATAACCACCAGAGCACATGCTAAGCACCTTTCCACCAAACTTTTCAGGGGTTGGAACCACGGGTTAGGCGTACCCTAAGGGCCCGGTCCTATCCCATTACGCCATGAGACCATATATTTCGGGCTATGGGATGGCGCTTGGCCACCTAGATGCCATGTGACCCTTTGTTTGTGCGCGCCTAGGCCCCTTGGTCTAATTTATATTATTTGTTACACAGGTGGGTTTTACACTATAGAATAGTGGATTTTACTTGATTTTATGCCTATAATTGGAGAGTTTTGCCCATTTTGGGGGGATATTGGGCCCTTTTTGAGGCCAGATATTGGGAGGAAGTTGGGGGATGATAACCAACTTTAGATCTATATAAACCAGACCTTATTGAGGCCATGGAGGAGATTCAGAGAATATTTATGCTGAAGGAAAGCCAAGCCAAAGACATTTTTATGCAGGGAAGTTGTTGAGGAGCACACCTTTGCCAGCCATTTCTAGGAACTCCAATCATCCATTTTGAGTGTCGTTTATTTTGTTGGGTTCCTAAGATCTGTGAGAAAAAGACCAAATCAGTTTTGTAACCTTTTGGCATTGTTGCGATGTATCTATTGAGCTTTGAACATAAATAAGAAAGCCTCACCCACTAAGACAAAGGCCTTGATATGTAGGGGAGATTGTCGAACTCCGTTATCACATTGGTGTTATGGTTTGTTGTTGTTTATTGCTTCATTTCAGTTCTTTACATGTTTATATGGTTGTGATATATTCTCATATATTCTTCCTCTTTCTTTAAGCTTCCTTAATTGGTTAATGAACACATGAATAATAACTCAACCATAGTCGTGTAAAAGATCTTTTCGGAACAATATGTCCTAGTGTATTCACCTGTTGCTACAATTCTACTATCGAAAATTCTAGTGCATCTATCTCAAGTTGTAGTATCCCGTGAATTACTACTAACTGGTTCAAGACTCGATGTGCACTTTCTTCTTCCTTTCTTGGAATCGTGGATGGCCCTTCCTCAGTCTTGCACTCTTTGGTGATACTCTCTACTTCCAACATTTGTTGGAGTGTTTCAAGCTAATCCTTCACTCTTTGTTGTTGTTATACTTTATTTTGGGTGGCTTCCTCCAGTATTTCTTCCATGGAATCCTGTACCTTGCAGCTGATCCTATCCATATCATCATTCATTAAAGTATACATGGGGACTTCTCTATGAGCTTTGGTATTTTTTCACGCCCCTCCTACTGGTTCTTTTCCCTTGTCCTTTTTCTTGAATCATATCTATTGAGATTCTGTCATGGATGGGATAGGAATATCACCTTCACCATTAGTATGATCATTTCCCTACTCATCATCTGGTTCCTCATCACTTTTATCTTTCTCTTCATCATCTTTTGGTTGTCCTGTTTTCTCTACTGGGATTTTCCAGCCCTCTTCCCAGTCATTCACTATCAAACACACGTCATCTTTCGTCAACCTGTAACTAGTTGGAAACCATTGGTGTGTTGGGTCCTTCTTGGTCTGCACATACATATGGTGCATGCTTGCTTTAAACCATGTGATATCCTTATATGTCACTACCATCTCTCCTGATATGTGCAGTGTGTGTGCAAGTTGATACCTGATAGTATCGAAGTATACAAATAATATGATGTTGTTGTCCCACTGTCTTCTCTTTTTCTGCGTATGCCATAAGTTGGCATACCTCTCAGCCAAATTTCCTTTTTCGAATATTCCCATGTGTTGATAGTAACCTGGTTCCTACCACCCTATCAGTGTAATCAATATCAACAATGATGCATAATGGAATTTTGTGCCCTTTTCCTAGGCCTCAATGCAATCCTGTAAAAACTAGTTCACCAAGGTGGCCCAGTTCATTTGAACCCCTTCCACACATTTCTATGTGGTTTCAATGACTAAAACTGGTACTTCATATTTCCTGCACTTGCATAGAAATTTGCAGGCCAGTACCTACATTGCAAAATCAACATTGGTGTCATTGATATTTTTCACATTGATTCCCCTCTTTCATATGAATGTATGGAACTTTTTCTTCATCGAATCTAAGAGGGCTCACTCTGTCGCCTTATTGAACAACAACCCAAGATCTTCTCCATATTTTGGAAGTCTTGTAATATGTGAAATCAACGTAGTATTGATTGATATTGGGGGATCAAGACAAAGTGTCCCCCCATGGACACAACTAAGAAACATCTTCACACATGCATTTATCTCCAAAATTCGCCCGAAATCTGGAATTTCCAATAGGTTCAATATACCTTCCTTCTCTAACCCCGTCACCCACTCCTGTGTATCTAGCAGGATTTCTCCTATACCTGGTACACTCCTTGTGCATAAATATTTTTCCCTAGACAACTTCAAGATTTTTTTTTCATGTGTGATGTCATGATCTATGAATTTAAGACCTATAATATGTCTAAGCATCTCTCCTTCAAGGATTACCCCCGATGGAACTGGTGTTGTACCAAACGGGTACTTCCCATTGGTGGGTATGTGTCTCAGTGGCACATTATCCATCCTCGGTGGTAGGTTATCTCTGTGTAAACTCGCCTATGACGCCGAAGCCGAAGATCTGACTACTTCCTTGACCTCTAGTGTCTCTACTAGTCATTTTTCTTGTTTTCACGCTGCTGCAAAAGACACTCCAACTTTGGGCGGGGACATTCATCTTCTGTGACATATTTTTGAATTGGCTCTACCTCGCTTCGCTGGTAGTTGTAGCTCGGCTCCAGTGTTGTTGAATTTTATTTGATTCACTATGTTGTGCTCTCACTTTCATGCAATAATGACTCACACTTAATGAACTTCTGTTGGTTTTGTGCCTTCGTGCCAACTGTACATGTCTCATCTTGACTTAACTACCTTGTCCAATCCACCATCGTGGTTGATGAGTTGTTAAATAAATGCTTCTTTATTACCAAATATGTCATGTGATTTTTCCCTCTTCCTACCAATATGTCATGATCTTCGGTGGATTTTACCATTTAAGATTATACGACACCTTTATGACCTATCATTCCCACTTCATAGTTGTTGTTTCTATGATTTAATGTTTTTAACGGTCTTGTCATTGCCAAATTGTGCAATGGTTCTTGCTATTGTATCTATGTTCTTCAGAGTCTTTCTCTTCCATGTATTGTCTTCTAAATTGGTGCAGTTATATTCTGATGTGTGATGAACATTCCTTTTATGCAATTTCTTCCACCTTGGTACTCTAGCACTCTTTTTATTTGTTTTATATCTACTTTTTATTTTATTTTATTCCTTTTTCTACTTTTTATTTGTTTTTCCTTTTCCCTTCCTACTGTTGGATTACTGAGAGGGGGGGTGAATCAGTAATAGCGTAATTATAATCCTTTTTCTTCAAATGTTATATCAATGTATAATTATTATCCAATAATGAGCAGTAAGAAATAAACAATCACACACATACACAGTACACCAGTGCACGCTTGCAATTACACGAGTGTTTCACGTGGAAACCCAAATGGGAGAAAACCATGGAATGTTTTTTCTTATATGTCTTGAAGAATCACATTCATTGGAAGCACCAACTTCCTTGTTTTCGAGCTTCATTTGGAAGGAGGCTCCAACCCTAGTTTCTCGGGCTACAACCTAAAGAATCAACTCCCCAATTCTTTGGCTACAACCCCCAATGTTCTCGGCTACAATTTGGAAGGTGGCTACAACCACACATTAACGCACGAATCACATACCACAGTAGAAGTAGAGATGATGAAACCAGCTGTCACCTATCACTATGAGATGCGTTTATGTAAGCTTGTACCAATAAATCTGAACCAATGCATCGTATGCATCAGCATGTACCTCAACTTGTAACAACATGTACCGCCAAACAGGGTGCATCAACCATGCACCAGCTTTTGTAATCAAAGCGTACCATAAACAGAAGTGCTTCCAACCGTGTACCAAGTATGTGCCAATAATTTATCAACTACTCATCAATATGACTCATCAATAATGTACCAACGCATCATCAACTATACGCACCTCATGTGTAAGCCAACTCATAGGCTTCTTGTCTCTCAACCATGTACTCAACATGTACCACAACCAAAGACCTCATCAATTTCATCATCCAAATATGATTTGTAACTCTATAATAGACTCATTGTATATGATCCGCATTCACCGCAAACCTTCCTTAGCTTTAAGAGTAAGAGACTAGCATTTTCATCGAGCGTTTCTTTAGTCTCACATGCCTAGTTTTGGATTAGTCAACAATACAACTTGGAAGTAATCATAACTTTGAACACATGTGTATAAATATTTGGCCCGATGCAATGTTATTCGATTAATGTTTTATGCTCATTTCTCAAGTTCCTTTCCTTGGAACCTCTTAGAAAATGAGTTAGCAAAAATGGCATACCTTGTTGAATTTTGAAGCCTTATTAGAGAACAACCTTAGAGCATGCCCCACTTCAAAATGTTTGATGAAATGATATGAAAATGTTACAAAGAATAATAAATAATTTACCCTATTAACACATTTGGTCTCAATGAATTTGGATCTTTTAGGAATAAATTATGACGTTTCACGAAAACACTGATTTTGACTAGTTTCATGGCCCGGCCCTGAGCCTATTTTCCACGAGGTATAACTCCCAAAATGCAACGACCCACAAGCTGAATTTTTTACAGATACTTGGATATGTTTCTCTCACTTGCATAGAAATTTCCTGGTCTGAATCTGTTATAGAAAACCATTTATAGCGAAAATGGTGAGATGACTTGTAAATAACATGCAACAGAGCTTTTCCATCAAAAGAATATATCCTTCCTTGCATTTTCGGCCTTGTTTTTCTTCACCTTCCCTTTCGAATTCTAGTTTAGATATCGCAATTTACTTCTGGACACATATAGATATTCAATATTCCTCAAACATGATTCAAGTGAAATGCTTTCCTCTTATTACTACTCTCCAAGTAGCTTTCTTAAAACATCTTCTAGGTCACTTGGCCCACTTTCCTTATTTTAGGGTTGGAGTCCACTTCTAATTTCTCCATTAAAGTTTATTATTATTAGAAATAATTTATTTTGTATTCACTTTGAATTATAATACACTCATCACTTCCTTTATTGTTGCCTTTTAAAAACTCTTAAACCACTTTGACTCACTTTGACCTTTTGGGAAAACAGTACATAGGGTCCTCCAACTTTGTAAAGGCCGCCAACTCTCAAACCATGAGGAGTTATGTGACGTTCCTTCACCAGAGAAATGGCATGACGGGAACTATCCATCTAGGATATTTTCCATGGCAAATTCACTTTACTTCATCTCATTGTTCCCTGATTAAGCATGGGGTTCTCTTACTCCACAAAGCATCACTTCCATGAGGGCTTTCACCATGAAAAAACAATAATGAGTCATGATATTTACATCAAACAATGTGGGGTCCATTACCCAAGTCATTTTGTTATATGGGGATTTCTTCAAGGGTTGACATCAATGACAACTTGACCTTAATCAACAATCTCCTCCTTTGGTGATGGCAACACTCGTCTGTCGAAATCATATCACTCATGCTCCCCTAGAACCATCCTTTGTCCTTTTGCATCTGATAAATCTTCCTCCCCTTGAATATGCCTTTGTCCTTTGCATATGATAGATCTCTCCCCTTTGTAATCAATGGCAAAAGTATATTTCCATCTAAAGTTTGCTCTGACGGTCTGTCCTCTTATGGTGCTTCTACGTGTACATCTAAGACATATAATAAGCCATTCAAAAATTCAAAAGCATTCATTTTGGAGTATAAATAACTCAAGTCTTTGGTGAAGATATTCAAAGGCTTCTGTGGAAGTGGTTTATAAATATGTATACGCCACTTGTTCTTTTGTGCCCACATACTCAGCTCGAATGTTCTTTTCTGCAACTTTGTTCCATAATTGATACTTGATTGGAATGTAGCTTCATCTTAGGTGCATCAGGTTTTGAGATATTGATGGCACTTATTATTATCAAAATATGTTGGAATGGAAACTCATCATACTCAACTTGTATATCTGTCGAAATTTGTTTCATCCAAAGAACTGTGTACAACTTGTTGTTGTTTCAATATACTCTACCTTGGTTGTAGATAGAATGTCGATGATTGTTTCTTGATTAGCCATGATACCAAAAAACTCACCCAAGTAAAACGTTGCTCAATTGCTTCATTAGTCATCAATACAACTCCCCAATCTGCATCTATGTAGGAAATAGAAGTGATAGATCTTTTCCTTTTTTGAATTACCATGAAATCCAAACTCTTATGTTCCTTTGAATGTTTGAAGATCCTCTTTATTGCTAATACATGTTATTTCTTTAGTGCTACTTGAAATCGTACCACATGTCCAAGCGCCTACATTACATGCGAATGGATGTTTTGTCACATATAGTAGGCTTCAATCATTGACCTATATTGCCTCGATCGTAGACTTTGAATCATCATCTTTGCTCAACTTACAAGTACTGGTTTGCATGGGAGTGTCTTGGTTTGCAATCTTCGGAACCTCTTTAGCATTTCTCGATATACTTGGTTTGAAATAAAAATTCCTTAGTTTCTTTGGCGTGTCTGAAGTCCCAGAAAGAAAGAAGGATAGTTCTCCATGTAGCGACATTTCAAATTCATTATGCATGTCTTTTTTGCAAATTTTTGTCTTAACATATCATCATCACTACCAAATAATATCATCAACATAAACTTCAACTAATAAATATTACCTTGACTTACCTTGGTGTAGAGGTTGTTATCTGCACTTCCTTTTCCCAGACCCTACATTGCGGATACTTGTCGGTCACAGGTACCCGCGCTCTAAAGACTTTGTTTAGACCATACAAGGCCTTCTTCAATTTACACACATAGTTTATGTTCTCACCGACAATGAAATCCTTCCTAGTTGGTTGTGAACTTCTTCTTCAAGTTCCCCATTCGGAAGAGTTGATTTATGTCCATATGATATGCTTTAACATTTTTGGAGCATGCATAAACTAAAAGGAAATGGATTGCTGCATTCTAGAAAGTGGGGCAAATGTCTCTTCAAAGTGGGATTCCTTCAATATGTACATATCCTTTACATACCAATCTAGCTTTGTTCCTTGTAACATGTCCATCTTCATTCAATTTATTCTGAAAACTCATTTTGTGCCGATCACATTCTTATTCTTTGGTCTTGGAACCAATTCCCAAGTGTCATTTTTCTCTGATTTGATCAATTCTTCATCCATGGCCTTGTTCCAAAATTCATCCTTGCTCCCTTCTTCAAAATAGTTTGGTTCAATTGTAGATAAAGAGTGCTAGGTGTGTTTAGTACGGTGAACAAATTTTCTTCTAGTCTCATTTCCTGCATCTTTGTTTCCAATGTCGATCTGAAGGATGATTCTTACGTACTCGTTTGCTAGGTGTCTTTTGGAATCTTGTTGAACTTTCTCTTCTACTTTTTGTCGATTCTCTTCATATTCATCTTCATCTTCCTCTTCTTCTTTTCATCTTCTTCTTCAAAAAGTTGTTTCATCGATTTGTTTTTTTATTCCTTTGATTAAGTGCTATATGTTTCATCAATTATTCACGTTGATTCTTTCCACAACCGTTTTAATGTAGATTGTAACACTTGTATGCTTTCCTTGTGTACTTGGTAACCAACAAGTATTCCTTTGTCACATGAGAGTCAAACTTTCCCAATCGCCATCTTCTCTTTTGATGTAGCATTTGCTTCCAAAACTATGAAGTGCTTCACATTTTGTGGTATTCCTCTACACTTAGTTCGTAGGGAGTTTTGTTATTATTGTTTCTAAGCATTACTTTGTTTTTGAATGTAGTAGCCTTCACCTTTACCTGTGTCCAAACATATCTATCAACTTTGAATCATTATCATTGTTCAAGCCATTTCTTGTCTTACTCTGTTCTTTCTTCCAACAACTCCATTCTTTTGAGGTGTCCCTAGCGATGGAGAATTGCCTTTTTATTCCATGATTATTTGCGGTAGTCCATAAATTCCTTTGAGGTGGAGTATCATATTCTCAGATCTTAAGCATTTGATTCTTGAATCCATCTCATTTCAACCATTTCCTTGTAGATCTTGAAATTTTCAAAGATTATTATTTCTTCTTGAGAAAACAAAGTGTAGTCATTCTTGTATAATCATCAATAATAATATAAAGTATCCCTCACCTTGCAAAGCCTTTTGTTTTTAGTTGGTCCAAATGAATCATTATACAATTTCGATTGGTTTGTTGTTGAATATTCCTTGATTTGAACTTTGGTCTTTGTTTGGTTTCCTTGTTAAGCTGATGCTTGCATAAAGTGTGGATTGGTTTCGTGATGGGGCATTTCTCTGACCGATTCTCTTTTGTTGACTTTGACAATGTTATCAAAATGCATGTGACCCATTCTTATTGTCATAGCCAACTTTTCATCTTCCTTTCTGGAGCAAGCTTGCTTTTCATTTTCAATTTTGCTTAACACATATATGTTGCTTGAGTTCTTTCAGGTTGTAGTGACCAATTTCCCATAACCTTATTTTCTTATCTCTGGGACTTTTGTGAATCAAAGTAACTTTATATTGGTCACATTTGACTCACACTTGAAAGATTATGTTCATATCTTCTACTAGTAGAATTATTTTCTTCCTTTTTCATTCTTGTTCCCAATTCCGGTATGCCTTTTCAATGATTTTGGATGAATCATCATTTCAAAGGATCCATCTTTCCTTCGTAATGTAAACTTGTCTCTATCACTTTGTCATGTGTTTTGAACATTCAATGTCAACATACCAGCCACGTTTCATACGAACGGCTTGTCGGCATTTGTACATTCTTCATTTCTATATTGATCTTGTTTCCTTATCCATGTCATTTTCTAATGTTCTTGTTGTGACTCGGTGATGTTCTTTAGGAAGGATTGTCATCTGCAATCTTTGTGTGTCAAAATTATTGCGACATTCCCTTAGTGCTCAATGATTCATACATGTTGTAGCTTCTTCTTTGTGTTTCACAAGGTCTTCTTGAATAACCCTTTTGTATGGCTCATGCGAGAAGTAGTTATTGTTCTTGTTGTTATCCCTGCAATTTAAAGCTTTATGTCCAAATTATTACAAGCATAACATAAACCAAAAATATAATGGTTTGATGCACAGTGGCAGTTGAAGATCTTATGAAAGAAAGTGCTCTTATGAATCCTTCTTCTTCTTGAGGGCATGTCTCTATCTATTGTTGATTCTGAAATCTGAATATTCTCGATGGAGGAGTGTCCTGTAATCTTCCTTGTATATCTTTTTATCCTTTGATTGTTTTTGCATAACTTTTTTGGTTGTTTCTTGATCTATTTTTTGGGCTTGATCCTTTCTATCGATTGTATCCATGTCAGACTTGTCAAGATAAGATTTTTGGTATAATAATGTCATTCCGAACTTTTGAGCTATTTTGCATATTTTTCTTTTTTAAATATCCTTTCTTAGTGTGAAAATCTGCCTTCGGGTTTCTGTGATCTGTCCTTTCCTTCTAGTTGTTCTTTGGTGCTCTTCAATTATTTTTATCTTATTCTATTTGAACCTTCAATTTTGTGATCATTTGTTCTAGTTCTTGAGTGTCTTTTCTCATCTAGTTAAGCGTAGTTTCTTGTTTCTTCTTTTCTTTCTTTTTGATTTTTTTTTTTTTTTTTTTTTTTTTTTTTTTTTTTTTTTTTTTTCCTCTTCAATTTCTTCTTCAATAGCTATTCATATTCTTCTTCGAGTCTTCTTTGCTCAGAGTCTTCTACTACCATGAATAGAACTCCTCCTGTTTCAATCAATAGCTTCATCTTCATATGATGATGAGATGTCTTCTTTAGTGAAAAATTTTTTCTTGAAACTCTTTGTAGTTCTTTACTATTTTATATGTTTTCCTTTTGATTAACATTCATCATTTCTCTTTTCTTATGAGGACATTTGTTAAATGACCAATACCATCTAATTAAAACAAATTAAAGAGGAATCTTACCTTGAGACACCTACCATTGGTTCCTTGTTGGAATCTTTTTGGCGAAGTTGGCCCTTCTTCTATAATCTTAGGGCGATAGATTGTTTGTATATTCTTCTTGTTCATTTTCTGCTTTAATCTTTGGATGCTTTGAAGGTAGCTTCTTTTTACATATGGGTTTTTCTGTTAGAGTTCTTGTCTCATATGATGTGAACATTCCATATAGTTCATCCCATGCTTATTGAGTTTAGTCAAGTCTTTCTTCTAGTGATAATATCTTAGGGTTTAATCTTATGGAAGAAATCTTAGTACCTTTGAACAATTCTGATTCTTGATTTATTCCTCTCCCAATCCTGTGATTGCATTCAGTGTTTCATCGACTCGTAAGAAGTAGGTTGATATCTTCATCTTCCTTCATTTTTAGTTGTTCCGAGTGACCTCTGTAAGTTTGAAGCTTTGTATTTCTTGACTGAATCTCCTTTATAAATATTTGAAACTTGTCCCAAATCTCTTTAGCATATTTACAATGTACAGCACAGGTGAATACTATATATTGAGACCATTCAAAAGTGCGTTATGGCTTTGGAATTATTCTCGCAAAGTTTCACTACTTTTCATTTGTTGGTGGAACTAATTATGCAGTGTATCCATCTACAATTGATTGAAACTTGAAATCCTTGTGCATGTGTATGTGTCTTCATCCTTATGCTCAAAAGAATGCTTTTGTCCATCAAAGCGTAATTATTCCATTTTTATCTGAGGTGGTACTTTCCATGATCTACCTTCAGTGGGTAAGCGATTTAAGAAGGAACTTTGCTCTGATACCAATTGTTGGATTCTTGAGAGGGTGAATCGGTAAAAGCGTAATTATAATTATTTTTCTTCAAGTATTATATCAATGTTGAATTATTATCAAATAATGAGTAATGAAAATAAACAATCACACATACCGCGATTACCACGAGTGTTTTGTCTTGGAAACCGTCGGGGAGAAAGAACCATAGAATTTTTTTTCTTATATGTCTTGAAGATTACATTCATTGGAAGCATAACTTCCTTTGTTTCCGGCTACAACTATGAGGCTCCAACCCTCTAGTTTTTCAAGCTACTACCTTAGGGAAGCTTCAACTCCCAATTATTTGGCTACAACACGAAGGAGGCTACAACCCCAATGTTCTCCGGCTACAAGCGGAAGATGGCTACAACCACCTGTCGCTTGCCGATCTGCCACCCTAAAGTAGAAGTAGAATGATGATGGAACCCTTTGTCACACTATCACTATGAGATATACCGTTGTAAACACATTGCTGATAAATCGAACCATGCATCAACCTTTACCTCCAACACCTTTAATTAACATGTACCATAAACAAGTGCATCAACCATGCACCAACACCGTACCAAACTGTGCATCAACAGAGTACATCCAAGCATGTACAAAGTATGTAACAATCATGTGTTAACTTCTCATCAACTATGACTCATCAATATGTTATAGCATCATAACTGCTACACCTCATGTATGTGCGCCAACTCATCAACTAACGTCTCAACCATTTTACTCAACTTTACATGTACCACAACCAAATCCCTCATCAATTTCATCATCCAAATATGATTTGTAGCTCTGTAATATGCCTGTTGTATATGATCACATTCTTACAAAACCTTCCTTAACTTTAAAACAAAGAGACTAGAATTTTTTCATCAAACTTTTCTTTAGTCTCACATGCCTGTTTGGATTAGTCAACAACTATGAGTAATCACAACTTTGAACCTGTAATGTGTAAAATATATGAAACTGATACACAATTATTTTTCAGTGTGTTTATGCAATTCCTCAAGTTTCACTACTTGGAACCTCTCAGAAAAGGTTATAGAAAAAATGACATACCTTGTTGAATTCACGAAACTGATATAGAGAGCGACCTTGTAGGGCGTGTCCTGCTGCAAAATATTTTATGAAATGATCCGAAACTATTAAACCGAATATTAAAGGTGTGCCTAACCAACACATTTTTCTCCAATGAATTTGGATCCTTTTATGAATGAAGTTATGATGTGTTTACCCAAAACACTTGATTTTGACTATGGATTTCAGGACTGGCCACAAACCCTATTTTCCATGGAGTGCTTAACTCCCAAAGTACAAATCCCCACACTCTGAATTTGTTTTTATATATATACTTGAATTATGTTTTCTCACTTGCATAGCAATATTATGGTCTGAATCATTATATAAAAAAAAGTTATAGAAAAATGGTGATATGACCTGTAAAATAACACCTTACCCAGCCAAGCACCATCAAAAGAATTTATCATTCATTGCATTTCGGCCTTGTTTCTTCACATTCACTCAAAATTCCAGTTTATATATCATGGTTGCCTTAGAAACATATAGATATTCAATGATATTCTCAAGTGTGATTCAGAGCTAAGAGAGCCTTTCCTCTTATTTCTTCTCTCCAAGTAGCTTCCTTAAAACATCTCTAGGTCACTTGGCCCACTTTCCTTATTTTAGGGTTGGGTCCACTTCAATTTCTCCATTAAATTTATTATTGGGAAATAATTTATTTGTATTCACTTTTAATTGTAATACACTCATCACTTCACTTTATTATTTACCTTTTAAAATCTCTTAAACCATTTTGACTACTTTGACTTTTTGTGTCTTCTAGATGACATTTGAGGGTACTCCAACTTCGTAACGCCATAACTTTCTCAAACCGTGAGGAGTTATGTGATATTTCCACATACCACCAGAAATGGCATGACAAGAACTATCTATCTAGGATATTTCTAACAAAATCCTTTCCTTCATCTCATTGTCCCACAATTAAGCATGGGTTCTCTTACTCCTGACGTCTTCCCATGAGGCTTTCACCATAAAGTTTCCTTCATCTCATTATTTCACAATTAAGCATGGGTTCTCTTACTCCACAAAGCGTCTTCCCGTGAGAGATTTCACCAGAAGGGGACCACTTTGGAGTTCATCCATATTTACTTCTTATAAACCATGAAAAAACAATAATGATTCATATTTACATCAAACAATATTGGGTCCATTACCCAAGCCTTTGTGCTACGGGGCTTTCTTCAAGGGTTGACATCAATGACAACCAACCTTAATCAACACCTACTATGGTATAGCTAATATCATACATGTGTTCTGGTGCATCCTAGATTACTTCCCAGTGTGTCGGTCGTCTCTATGGAGTTTCACCCGAATTCCATTCACCATTCCTTCGAATACTTATCCATTCAAGTTTTCCAACTACGCAACACCCGTCTCTATGACATGCTAAATTACATAGGGTCCTGACCAGTGCATTCTAAACTTTCCTGGATGCTGCATAAACTTGTTTTCATAGAGTAATACCAAATATCCCACTTGAAACTTTTTATTTTTAATGTGTTGATCATGCCAAGCCTTCTCTCTTGATTTTTGAAATTGATGATGGAACCCCGTGACAAATTGGTCTTCTTCAAGTTGTACTAACTATGATAGTCTCTCCCCTACTGCGCCATAGTCTGAAATATCAATTATTTTTTCAATGCATAGGCTAGGTTGAATAAAGTCCATAGGAATTAATGCTTCTTGTCCATAGACCAACCTGAAAGGTGTCTGCCCTGTCAGCCTCATACTTGTAGTCATGTAAGCCCATAACACTACAGGAACTCTTAAGTCCCAATCGTCTCTCCATATGTTGCAATTTTTTGTTAAATATTTCTCTAAGATTTTATTGAATGCTTCCACTGCTCCATTGGCCTAAGGATGATATGGGGTACTCTTCTGATGATGAATTTGGATCTCCTCAATCAATGTTGCAATTGTCTTATTTAGAAAGTGTGTGCCTTGATCATTGAGTAATATGCACGGACATCCAAACCTTGTGACTACATTCTCAAGAAAAAACCTCGCAGCAGTCTCTATGGTGCAATCTGTAATTGGTGTTGTTTCTGCCCATCTTGTCAAGTACTCCATCGAAATGATTATGTATMTCTCCCCTGATCTTCTTTCTTTTGGGTTAATTGGACCCACAAAATATATGACCCATTTATCAAATGCTTGCAGTGTAACCTATGGATTCAAAGGAATTTCATCTCACCTGGATGGATTTCCCACTCTTTGACATACATCACTTGACTGACATTATTCCTTCGCATATTTGTGGAGTGTAGGCCACCAAATCCCTACGCACAAAATATTTTGTTCATTTTATCTCCCTACATAATTTCCTCCTGCAATACCATCATTTGCTTCTTCAAGTATCATCGGTCTCTCGTGTTCCAACACATAGCGCCTCAATATTCCATATGCACCCAACTTGTATAAATTCCCTGCAATCAGTTGATAATCTATTTCTTTCACTACCAGTTGATTCTTCTGCACAACCATCATGTTTTATGGAGCCATACTTGTACTTAGAAATTGCATGATGTATGATAAGTAATAATCCACCATATTCACTGCAAATAAGTGTGCATCTGGGAAGCTATCATATAAATTTTCTGCATATTCTCCTGATAGTGTGCACAATAGATGATACGGTCCTGCATTCAGCTTCCTTGGTTTCACTACAACCTCAAAATCATATTCCTGAAATAATAGTAGCCATTTGCATATTCT
>SNQJ01S0034260.1:30570-78995 GCA_010110895.2 Picea sitchensis | reverse complement strand
CCCAACATTGGCTTGTTGACTAAGTATTTTAATGCGAAATGTTTTGTATACATCTTAAAGTGAGACCCCAATAGGTAATGCCTGAATTTCTGTAGTGCATAAGCCATTTCCAATCCTTCTCGTTCTGTCATACTATAATTCTTCTCTTCTATATAAAAATTATGGCTTGCAAAATCAATTGGGTGATCTATGTATCCCTTCCGTGGATGAGATAGTATTGCACCCAACGCTATGGATGATGCATCTACGTGAACATGGAACTCTTTGTTCCAATCCGGAAATATCAGAATCAAAATGGTTACAAGTTTCTACTTTAAGGTGTCTAATCCCTTATGAAATTCCTCATTCCATTGAAACTTTTCTTCCTTCTTCAATAACTTTTCCATTGGTGTTTCGATCTGTGTGTGTCCCTTGATAAACTTCATGTAATATCATGCATCACCCAGATTTGTCCTTAGTTGTTTGACTGATGTAGGCGGTTCTAACTCCATAATTATTGCAATCTTGGTTGGATCTACTAATAATCCTTGTTTTCATACTACATGTCCCAAGATAATTCCAAACAGTGCACAAAAAATACACTTCTTCAAGTTCAACGAAATATGATATTGTCTACACCAATCCAACATTAGCCTAAGGACTTTTATATGATCCTTTAGTAAAATAAACATAGTCCAATCATCCAAGTACACTTCCAGGAACGTATGGATAAATTCCTTGAATGTTGCAACTGCTACTCTAGAAAACACCACAAGGGAATTCTTCCAGCCAAAGGGCATTAGTGTATACTAATAACTCACCCACTCTGTCACAAAAGTGGTCTTGTGTCTATCCTCCCATGCAAGTTTTATCTAATGGTACCTTGAGAATCCATCTATGAAATAATAAGTTTCTTGGACTCCTACGTTCTCCAATACCTCATCTATGAATGGTGTTGGGAATGGGTCATGTACAAATGTGTCATTTATCTTCCTCGGATCCACGCAGATCTTGATTCCTCATGTCTTCTTATTCTGCAGTACCATTGGACTGAACCACTCATATTCATATACTGGTTCAATGATTCCTGCATCCAACATCCTATCTATTTCATCCTTTTCCTTGTACTTTGGATTTAACCTATAAGGTCATTGTCGCATGGGCCTAGCACCTAATTTCAGTGGAATATTCATCTCACTTAAGTCCCAAGCTATTCCTTTCATCTTCGAAAATGTCATTAATAATAGGTCTTGATATTCTCACAGTAAGTCTGCAATTTTATCAATTGTCTAATCACTCCAATAATATCTTATTTGCGCAAACTTAGGATTCTCTGTCATCCCAATATTTACCTTCCACGTCTTTATCGGTTGTGTATATGCGGTGGATTCAATTACTTTCCCTTCTACTACTTGTTCTCCTTTTGTCTCAGGCACTTGTACATTTCTGGGATCCTCTTCATCATGTTCCTTCTTATCCACATTATAACACTCCAATAACTCGCGGACAATAATATTGGCTCTGTGTGCATTGCATACTAGTACCACCTCCATTGACCCTTCTTTTGAAAATATCTTAGCTTGAATGACATGTAACATTGGATCTATTGATGGAGATTCATGTACAAATGTAAATTTTATTTTGAACCTCTAGACTAGATCTTCCCATCTTGATGTCTCCATGCACATTTCCAATTCCAAATAATAGTTATTCAAAATTGTGTCCAGTGTATGTATAAATCTATGTGTCCATTCTTTTATGGTACTAAACTCCATAAAGACTTGCACCATTCAACATGACCGGCTGGATCACTCTCTCATGTATACTTATGTGCAATATCTTATTCTTCAATGCCAAACCTTACTTGCATTAGTTTGTTTCACTATTATTAGTCTTTTATTCCCTCTTTGTGTGCAACCCACCATATGAGATGAGTATCTTTTAAGACAACATCTAGTGCTAACATCCTTTGGTGTTTAGGTACCTTCACTTGAAATTAATTTATGAAAAAAACTTATGTTAGTTAATATGTCATACATGGGTGGATCACATAGCTCTGCTCCAATCCAATGCAAGGATCGGGTTATGCATGCACATCGTCTAGTTGACACTTCATACATTCTTTGTTTCCAATGAACTAGACCTTATTCAAAATATGATGCACATGAATTGATACTTAGCCAACTTAGCACACCATCTAGAGTAAGGTTGATATAATCATCCATCCGCGTTGTCATGTTGTACAAGTTGTCAATGTTATTTCCTTTGGTTGGCTCTATGTGTCTCTTTCCTTCTTATGGGTCCAAGGGTGCAATAACTTTCAAATCTCCAACCTCAAATATCATCTCCATCCTCTTTAAGTTAATGACCACTTGGTTATCAAAGGCCCATTCCATTCTCATCAGTGCTAGATATGGTTTATTTTCATCCATGATCTCAATAACCTCAAAGTTTGCCACATTGTGCACCCCATCTATGCTCACGGGTATTCCCAACAAATGACCAATCAATACTATTTTGTACTAATTCTTGAGCCTTAGTTGAATAAGAGACCATACTAACTTGGGTTGTCCCATCATCTTCCAAGTATTCCTAGGTATAATGTTCACATCAGACCCCAAATACAAGATAACATTATCCACATCATACTCCCAAATTTGCGCACTGAATATGAATTCTTCATTTTTCCTCTTCTCGTGCAGTACCTGATTTACCACCCTTTGTGCGATAGAAGTTTCCCTTCCTCATGTACAATGATCAATCATGTCATATAATATACTCAATGCAGTTTCATATTTCATTAGCTCTACACAACTTCTCATAAATTATGTTAGCATTCCTAACTTTATAGCCGATTTCTCTAGCACAATGCGATCCTCTACATGAGGCGCAACTGACGTTGACGCTCCCCAATCCAATCTGAGTGCTTCTTTTCTTTATCTATGATAAGTCTCCCTTTCTTGTTGAGGATTAAAGGTTGGAATAGGCCCTACTGACTTTCGTATCCACTGCTTGATCTTCTTTCCTTCACTCGTTGCAACAACTCTTGTTCTATCTCCTCTACGCATAACAATTGTTATTCTTAGTCCTTCATTACATCTTTTAGCTAATATTTTCTGCACATTATGATTTGGATTCAGGTTTTGGTTCCCTCTATCCTTCCATTTTGCAACTAGTTGAAGATAATATTATATCACATCATCCAGTGCCCTGCAGTATGTGCACATTATACACAGATTCAGGTAGTCACAGGTCAAGTGTCTTGGTTGATTACGACTATAACATATTATCGGTCCTCTTCCTCCTCAACCAAAATTTGTATGCCTTGGCATCTGCCAAAGTTTCCTATGTTCCTTGGATTAAATCTTCTTTTAGTATTATATTTCAGACCACCCCCTTCTACTGCAACATTATCCTCTTGAATACTATACATATCTGATGTGTGCTCCCTCATTAAGTCGAATGCATGACAATCCTTCTTGTCATGTCCCACCGACTTGAAAAAATTGAAAAACAAGTTCCTTGGGGTTATTTGATACTTCTATAGTAATGGACACTCAATTCGGTGATGACCCCATTTATTACATATCTCGCAATATCCTCCTCTGGGTAATGGATTCGACGCTCCCATCAATAAATACTATGTGAATATTGGGCATTCGTCTTTGTGATGGCCTTCAGTCCTAAATTTGGCACACCATACATACTCTCATTTATCCTTCCCCTTTGTAAGTTCTTCAATTTGAACCATAAATGCAACCAACTGCATCTGAAATTGCATCATCCCTCCATTATCTCCTACTGGAGATGATTCTAATTTCATTGCAATTTCCAATGCCTTGAGTTGCGACACAAACTTTTGTTGGATAAACAACCTATGAATGTGTGGTAGAATCCCTACAATAAATCATTCTTGATGTTGTTTATTGGGGATATGGAAATTCAGTCTACCCATAATATCCTTGAACCTTTGATCGAAGTCCCATATTGACTCCATTTGTACCTGTTTAATATCCTTCATTTCTATGATGTACTTTGAATCTGACTTTGGCTTCTTGAACTACTTCAGTAGCACTTGCCTTATCTTTTCCAAAGTCCTCATCTTCCCTATAGGGGTGGTACTATGCATCTTTATGTACCATACCAGTGCACGACCTCTAAATATTGTTTCTAACTACACAATATTTACAACCTCATCATGGACATTTTTCACGGCCCAAATTGTCTCATAGACAAACAAATGTTGTTCTGGGTCCTCTGACCCAACTCCCTGGAACTCATGCAGCCTAAGGGTGTTTTCTACCCCTGCCATGTTGCTTTGTGTGTTCCCTCTGCTTGGTGATGTTGGTTGACTCTGATTCTGACTCTGACTTTGTGCACTGCCTCCACTACTATGATTTATACTACTCTGTCCTCCCCGACTAACTACAATTGATTTTGACAAGTATTCAACTGCTATTTCTTATTTTTGTCACACGCATGGAGTCATGGATTCAACACATGACCCTGTCTAAGTAGGACTTAATGATTCTTCTATTATTGGATTGGAATGAAACTCCTCTTCTCCTTCTCATATATATGGTATCTCCACAATTCATATTATTGCGCAAGTTTCTCTCCCCTCTGGCTCATTGTGTGGCTCTCCTTTCTTATCCCCAGTCTTTTGCCTCGTTTACCTCCTTCCTCTCTGAAATACTCCAAAATTGTATTCTTCCTCTGGTATACCCTCTTCTTGCATCCTCAGTCCCTCCCTTCATTTTTCATTGCTTCCTTCATTCTCTCAGACTATCCCCTTGTCATCCCCTAGTTCCCCTATGTGCACGAGTCCCTTTAACAATTAGATTTCATTGTCATCACACACTTGTCAAAAAACAACATATTTATCCATGTACCTAATGATTTCATGAACCTTTCGTGTGGACCTTTGAAAAAGTCTCTTTCTACAACATTGTATGATTGGTTACAATCTACTGCAAACTCTGCAATATATCCTCCTAGTATTCTATCCAACCAAAAAACAATCGGATGAGTAGTTGGATTACTTAAAAAATTCAACTGTCTTACCAACTCAGGCGTCCATTTCCTCGGTGTTGCATCTCGTTTACTCCTAGTATTCTCCACTAATCTTTCTAGCCACTCAATCAGAATAATTGGGAATTTACCAAAGAAAATTTTATGCAATTATATGTACACATACCTTTGCATCCATTGCTTGTCACTCATCTAAGGGTTTATGTTCTCTTGTCGAGAAAACTCATGTTCCTTCCTTTCCAACCATTCTGATATATCCTTCTTAATCGACCTCCAAAACACCCCCCTAATCGCAATATATGGGTCCTGGAAACGAAACCATTTTTGGGTGTTGCGCATGATTTTAAGACCCTAGGTTTGATTTATCTATGACCAACAAAACCCACCAGACACTGGCCCTTTTAGAATCACCCTCTTGCATATATGAAGTCTCACCCAAGGTATCTATTGGGACTACAAGAACCAGGGTTTTTCAATAGTGAGGGAATGGGAGGTGATCATTTTGTCCATTCTATATTATTATTTCTATATGAATAAATCTATCCTTGTTATATATTAACTACTTTGTGATTCAAATTCATGATATCAATATATTCCATATTACTGCATAAACTCATTGCTTTAACAATCATGATTATTGCACAAAGATTTAACATAAGTCAAGTTAATATACTATGGATCCATACATAATTAATCAACAATCACATAGAAGACATTCCACACAAGGTTTAACGTGGTTCGCCCAACTCTAGGCTATGTCCACAATGACTAGCTTATTTATTATGATTTTTTTAAGTGCTTCAGGCTCACTGTKCTTACAAAGATGTATCATGGTATATTTCTCTTCTACTATCCTAGTCATTCTCTAGTCCAAGTCTCTCTCTCTCTGCATCATCCCTTACATTCAAACRTTGGTTCCTCTCTTTTACAGACTAAAACTAGAAAATAACGGACCAGAACCCACAATAACAAGGAACCAAAACATAAGGAACCCCTATTCCCCCAACCAGTTACATATTTATACATACAATATAGGGCTTAAAACCCTACTTGGTTCATCCCAAAAAACCATTACATTTCATGGTTATTTTAGTTAACCGATTGTTCGATTGCTTTCTTCTACTTTTCCATCTGCATGTTGCTTTTTCACTCTGACTGCTTTCTTCTACTTTTCCATCTGCATGATGTTTTTTCACTTCGATTGCTTTTTATTCCTTCTTTTGCATGTCCTTCCATATTTAGACTATCGAGTTGTCATCCTTCATTTTTGCCCACTTTATTCTCCTTCTTTATTCTCTTTTTCTACTTTATTTTTCTCTCCCTGCACATTGTACTTCTAGATGCGCCTTTGTTGCGCACTCCCTAATATTCATTCTTTTCCTATGCACCTATGCTACGCACTTCTCTGTACTTAGGATTTTTCCAAAAACTGTAACCCAAAAATTCCTTTCCAACAATACAATATCTATGATTTTACTATCCCCTAATCACCTTAGGATTTTACACAACCACTTCAAAACTAAAACATTTTTCATATGAATATACTTCCATAATTTGAGAGTCTAAACATATATTGATCTAGAATAGTTGGGAACAACATCCCTACCTTCTCCTCTTCCAACTTGATATAACATAAATTGAGTGACAAAGCTTGTTTAGAGAGATCACCTAATTTTACATTTGAATCTATATAAATATGCATAAAATAAGGAGAAGAGAATGTTGCCTTCATTCCTTAAATTTCTCCATAATTGGGACTAAAATCAAGTTCCCAAAATTGTGTTTTTATTTATCCAATCAATAAATACCTTAAAATCTCCCAAGATTTGAATCTTATCCACTTCATATTCATTTTAATTTATCAATAACAACCATAAGGAATTAATTATTCCTAGTTATTAGATCCTTCCCCTAAAGTTTCTTTGAAGCTAACTAAATGGCCTTCGTTTAAGAAAATGACTCCTGCTAACCTAATTTTCCTTGGGTTTTCTTGGCTTACACCATCAAAAAAAACCCATGGAATAACTTTATCTATTTCTAGGCTTACTAATACCCTTGGAGATTATATATTCCATGGATTCCACACACATTCATGAAGAAAATATAATATAAATGGATACCTGAATAGGTAGAATTTCCTTAACTTGGAATAACATCTCATTTGTATATAACCAAAGCATAGAACAAAATATACTTGGAAAAGCCTTATGTTCCTTTACAACCTTTTCTTTGAACTGTATCTCCAAACAATTTTCCAAATTTTGACCTTTTCATTTACCTTTTCCTTCTATTAACTTCATAGATTCTTACCAAACCTCCTTAGTGCAGGTGCATTTTTTTAAGAAATGAGATACATATTCATCATCATTTTTACTAAGAATACATCTACTTGGGTCACTCCATGCTCTATTTTTCAATTATCCCATGTCAATATATTATTGGATAAATATAAACCATAGAAATATATTTTCCTTCAATGAGGCCTTTAGTTTTCAAATAGTTTTCCACCACCACTTATGCTCCCCTTCTTCATCTACAAAATTGGTCATGTATCCAAGTTTTATAATGTATCTCCCAAAACAATGTTTTATAGACCATAGAAAATTGTCCTCTTCATCCTATTAGTACGAGATCCAAAATTTCCAAGAATTGGGTAAATTTTGAGGCTAGAAGACCTGATTTGGAAGGATCTAGAACAAAGGGGCTAAATTATAGGTTTGTGGACAAAGGAATATGCCTAGGGTGGGTTGAATTAAGGAGAAAATGGATAAAAGGGAGCCGCATGTTATTAAAAATGGGATTAATCACCCATCAGGAAGGAAACGAAGCCTATTGTGACCCCAAAATCATTTAAAATGAACCACCCAGGGGGGCTTATATTTGGCGCCAAGGGTCAAGACTAAGGGCAGAAGGATGGAGTACCTTTGCCACCGTGAAAGAGCATAAAGGAATGATCCTCATCACATGTCACATCAAGAACATGCAAGGACCTTAAGTTTCCTTTGGCTATGCAAAGGATGGTTTTCCCAGGGACACGTGTCCCTTTTTCATTGGTGTCGTATCTCCCAAAGTAATGTGTAAACTGACATTAAGGGGCATGCAAAACTAGTTGTGGTTTTGAGTAAAACCTTCAATTGGAAGATGACATAGTTCCCTACTGGCACTAAAATGTCACACCATGGTGGACCCAAAGGATGAGAGATGATAGGTATGCATGCCAACAGGGAATCCACAGTGATCGATCAACAACTACCATGTAGACAAGCAGGACCCACTTGAAATTACAAAAGGTTCCAATGAATGACCTTGAGCCCAATGACATGTGTCTTTCCACCTGTGCCACATAAATTCCACCTTGGACCAACAAGAGGTCACCATGTATATGTGGGGCCCTATTGTCATCATTTGAATTTCAAGTCATTTCAAAATTCAAAGGCTTCCACCAATTATATGGCGATGCATGGAACTTGGATTTTAAAATAAAGGGAAAATATCCTCATTGGGAACAAAAAAAATTAATTTCAAAACACTGAGTCGACACCCGAGCTCTCGAAGCACTACGAAAACATCCCCATGTGCAACTTCCAACAACTAATAAGGTAACCCGTGAACTCACAAAGGCCCTACATTCAATTTTTATAACTAATTTCACTCCTAAGTTGGTAAAATGGCCATCATATCAAGCCCTAATAGATCTCAATCATCCAAAAATAACATCACAAACTATGGGCCCATGATTGAGATAGATGATGACATTTTTAACCCAGACCTATCATTTTCAGGCCTATGCCCAATTATTCACAGTGCTCACACCAATGAAAATAACATCCAAGATTACCTTCACTTGTGGGAATCAAACCTCGATCGATTTGGCATCCCAAAAACCTTCAATTTCCCTAAGCTTATCAACTAGTGCATGACTAATTATCAAAATGACGAAGGCAATGTGTTGTCTACAAATGGGTATATGATTATTTGCACCATATTACAAGACTCCATTGCCAAAATGATTCGGTTTCTTGAAATATCTTACGAAAAATTGGAGGGCCATACCCTAGAGGCCAATTATCAAGCACTATCCCAGTTTGAGAAAGAAAGGATTTTAGGTAATTTATTGGCTCCAAATGCCCCATTACCAACTACTCCACCTCCTTTAAAATCCAACATGTTTCCTAAAATCACTAGACAAGATGTGACCACAATGTTCCAAAACCTAGGGTATGTTCATGATAGAGTATTTTATGAAGCTATCATTGGCCTATTATCTCTTATATGTCCTGTAACATCCCCACTATAATCCTCAGTTTAATTAATTCTTATGTAGATATAATGTGTGGCTACGGCCAAAACGATGTAATACGTGAATTGTATTTCTTTGGTTTATTAATAAAATGTGATACCAACTTCTAAGGGGACATGGAGAACATATGGGGGTTTAATTAATCCACAAGAGAGGGGAGGGTCTAGGATAATGGCCAAAAGGGGTCCTAAAATTGGTATTTGTATATGAATCTCCTAAATTTATGATTGAGTGTTCCCAAAGACAATCATTGAATACATGTAAGAGGGTGGGTGCGAGTAGTCACATCCTAAAGTTATTGGGCACATGGGGGTTGAGTAAAATCATCTTGGGGAAGAGTGTGATTCAAGAAAACAAACCAAAAGATAGGAAATTTGTATGGGTTGAGAGAGCAGTTATTACACGAGGAGTTTTTGTGCACGAGGAGAAAGGGAGAGCAAGAAAGAGAGCTTGGATATGGTTCAACCATGGAGGGAGAATTCTAGAGAAAGATGAAGCATCGCAGAGCATATTTGGAGATGGAAATTGAAGAACCAGGTTGTTAGGCCTGAAGAGTGAACTCTTATGTGAGTTTCACTAAAACAACAAGTGATTGTTGTTGGTTTGTTGGTAGTTTTCCTTTAATCAAGTTCCCTTAAGTTCCCAACTGAGAGATTCCTAGTTACTTGTGTCAGAGAGACCCTAATAAGTGAATGGGACACCCAAGGGACTGACATTAGTGAAGGGGTGCATTCCTTAGGTTGGGCACATCAAGAGGAAGAAATCTAGTGGAAAATCGGGATAGTTGTAGGAATATATCAATGGGTTTTTGGTTTTATGAGTTGTGAGTGGACTGTGAGAGAGCACCCTCTTTTTTGGATTACTAGACTTAGATCAAGGATGAATGGATGTTGATATTGGGAACAATCAGTCTATGTTTGGGTGGAACATCCATCCCAAGCAGCTGGTTGCATAACCATTGTTAAAAGATAAGTGTCTTATCTTGTTTTTGAGTTATTTCGTGATTTTATTTGTTGTGCATGAACTCTATGCTTTTGAGAATGATTTATATGTTGTTGTGTAAATTATTAAGTTAAATTCACATTATTTTGATATGTTCTAGATGCATCTATTTTATGGTTATAGACAATATCTAAATATGTTTTAATTTGTAGTTGTAAGCTACAGGAAATCGACTAACAGTAAAAGAATTAAATTAGTTAGCCAAAAAAATTGTTTTTATGTGTATTTCACACCGTAATGTCCCTCGGTTGGGATGGGGGATGTTACATTATGGTATCAGAGTGCTTGGTTCAAAAACTAGGCTTATATGGGCGAATATGGCTACAAATTGGTGAAATTCGTTGTTGTAGACATTGTCTGTGATGGATTTAGGAAAAAACAAAGAGAAATTCCCAATTTTGTGAGTGAAATCCAAGTTTAGATGATTTTGGATAGTTTAAGCGGTTCCAAGGAGCCAAGCAATAAATTTTCAGATCGAAATTCGGCATGGAATGGTCGAAATTTGAGTTTTAATTGTTGCATGTAGAGTTGCATGAAGTTTGGTAAATCAATGACCGAGATCATGTTTGAACTCAAGATCAACGACCGAGATTCACATTGATAGATTAAAAAAATCATAAGGTTTCGATTGTTTGAAAGGTTGGATAAATAAATGACCAAGATATGTTTCAGGGGTTGTGAAATAGATGATATCGATGGTCTAGATCAATTGGAGAAATGTCAAAAATTTGCTAAGTGTTAAAGTTCACCAAGAGAAATCGTCGACGATTGATGGTCGGTTGGCCAAAAGGGCGAAGAGTTTGGTTAATCCATAAGACATATTTGAATGTCGATGGCCAATGGTCGAGGGTTAGTTGAATCCACTAAAGAGTTTTCAATTGCTGACAGAAGTCATCGATGGTCGATGGTTCATTGGTCGAGCGTCGACCGATTCAACAAATTGTTTTGAATCAGGCAAGAGAATTCATTGATGGACCAATGTGTCGATGGTTGCGTGTCAGACGATTCAACGAGTTGTTCGAGTCATCCAATATAATCGATTGATGATCGATGGGAGGAAGGAGGATGAATACATAATCATCCACGTTTCATTCCACATCACTCAATTTGACACCTCAGGATGACATGTCATTCCATGTGAGTATTTTCCACGTCATCCAACAGAGGTGGCTAATGGTCGATGGTTAGGTCAACCAATTTGGGGAAGTGTTTTCGACAGTCATTGGGGATCATCGATCATCAATGGGACAATGGTAAGGCATCAAAAGAATCAGTGAGGAGTTTCAATATTCAACGAATATCGTTGATGTCCCATAGTTGAATCGGTTGATTTAGAGTTATGCGTAAATCAGTTGTCGGGGAATGGGTCGATGGCCAACGATCGCGTCAGCATATCAGGGAATGTGTGGTGTGAACCCAAGGAAGAATGTTGGTCGTCGATGGTCAATGTAGTGCGAATAATTGGCTCAGATTACATGCAATTTGAGTTCAACGATTCAGATTTAAAGGGATGTTACAATGGTAAAACAATCATTTTTGTGCGAGTTTTTTGTGGTTTTTGAAAATCATTAATTTGAGGGGCATTTTTGAGTCCCTAAACGATGTTTTTAGCCACTCAAAACCCACATGAACATATTGGTACCAAGGTACACTTTGCCTCTGCAACTCAAATAAAATAACTTGGAGAGAGTTATCCAATGAGCTAAATGGTTCACAAAACGAAGCTTGTATAAGAAAGTTACAACCAAAACAGTGAAGGTAAAATTTTTGCACCAATTTTACTTCCTAAGGGCATTAATCCATGCTCAGAAGTCTATTTGAGGCACATGAGAATTTAATGGAAATATTATAACCCATAGAAGCCAACGATGAAGTAATGTTTTGGTTATGGGTACCTTGAAATGCACAGGAAGAGAAATAAGGCACATGTAACATGCAAGGATAAATTGGGTAAAACAACCTAAACTTATACGGACTATAAATTTCATCTCGGATCTTGTATTTGAGAAAACGAACAATCATTGGAAAGTATTAAGGAGTAGAATACCTTTTTCCACCCAAAATTTTGAATTGGGCAATGAAAATTCTCAAAAATTAATAAATAGATTTTTGTAGCAGTAAAAGAGTCAAATTGACAGCATGTAAATGTTGTAACTTTTCACTCATAATTTAGTTTGAGGCATGGTTATAGCCATTGGAAATTTGTTTGAGAGAGGAATGCATATAAAAAACCAAAATTTTGATTTGGTGCATTATGTACTCCATAAAATGATGAAGAAATAACCTTCATTATGATGGATGAAATGTTTTGTGCTATGCATGTTCTAACAGTAATTATTACATGCACATTTCTTGCAGAATTAGAGGTACGTAAAGAAAATTAAGTTCTTATATGATGATTGGAGTTATGGAACATGTTTTGGGATCTTACAACCATGAGGAAGAGGTCAAGGCTCTGCATGTCAACATGGGGAATGATGAGACAGATTTAAATGGAAGAATAAATAGGAAAGAGTCTATCACTATGATAAGCCTGCATAGAAAAGTGCATAGCTATAGAGATGATAATGAAAGGATTATGAAGGATCACGAAGAGATACTTCAGAGCTTGAACATGTTGCATAAACAAGTCAGCAAGGACTCTGGAACCAAGCAAGTAGCTAGTGTTATACATGTGTCAACATCAAGATCCCATATCAAAAGGGATGATCATAGAAATTATAGGAATTCAATAAGCATGAGTAGGCACCATCATTCTCCAAAGAAGTCCAATAGAAGGACTCATGCAAGTTCAAGACCAGGGAGAGCCCCAAGTGTGTCTCGTGTTTGGAGGAAAAGGAGAAGGCCTGAGGTAGACATCTTGCAAGATGAAATCAGGAAAATTAAGCCACCAACTTTTAATGGTGAGCACAGGAAAGGAGAAGAAGTTGAGGCTTGACTATCGGAAGACCCTCCTAGGTAGAAGCTATAATTGTCGCCTACCACTTGCAAGGGAATGAAACCATGTGGTGGTATCAACTTAAGCAAGACACGAACCTTGATGAGAAGAGGATTTCATGGAGGCAATTCAAAGGATATTTCCAAGAGAAATATGTGTATGAGTATTAATATGAAAGGAAGGTGAAAGAGTTCTTTTAACTCAAGTTGGGAACCATGACAATGGAGGAATATGAGAAGAGGTTATTTGAATTCTTGAAGTATGTTGACTTCATCAAAGATGATAAAGTCAAAATCCAAAGGTTTCTAAGTGGGTTACCCTCCTTCTACAATGACAAGATTCAATATGACAACCCCAAAACCTTGGAAGAAATCATAAGGAGAGAAATGCATATTTATGAGAAAAACAAAGGAAGGCCAGTTTTCCAAAAATCTTGGAATGACAAGATGAAAGGGCAAAAGGGTCAAAGGTGGAAAGGTTTTAAGCCAACATTTTTCAAAAATAATTCCCAAACAAATTAGTAGGGTCAAGCAGCCCAAAATGATCACAAGAAAGGTTTTAAGCCAACCTTTTTCAAAAATAATTCCCAAACAAATCAGTAGGGTCAAGCAACCCAAAATGATCACAAGAATGCAAATTCATTTAGGAAAAGGCCAAGGTAACAACCTATTCAATTTTGGGGATGTGAGGGAAATCACTTATATAGGGACTTCCCTCACAAAGGAGAAAGAATGAGGATTGTCCACAACATTCAGGAGGCTGAAAAAATGGAATACATGGGAGGGAACATGCCAAGCATTTATGCATCCTTGGACAACAAGAAAATAGAGTATCAATTCCCCATGATCGAAATGGAAGGTAAGATTGATAACCAGCCCATAGAAATTTTAATTGATTCTGGAGGTAACCATAGTTACATAAATGCTAACATTGTTGAAATATTTCACTTTCAAAGGAGTAAGCATAAGAAATATTGGTTAGTTTAGTTAGCCATGGGGGCTAAGAGAAAGATCAATGAGTTGGTTAAATATTGTTCGATAGACATGAATGGACTCAACACAAAGGTGGATGTAAACATCATACCATTGGGTTCATATGATTGTCTAATTGGCATGGATTGGTTGGAAAAGAACAATGTTGTCCTAGACTATTACAAAAACAAAATAACATGTCTTGATGAGGAAGGGAAACATGAAAAAATTCAAGGAATTCTGAGAGCTGTAGTTGTTAGAGAAATTTCAACTATGTATTTGAAGAAGAGTTTCAGGAAGGGATGTTAGATCTTTGCAACCCATATGGAAGAGGCAACTGAAGATAAATTGGAAAACATTGAATACCATCCCATCTTAAAGGATTTTGAAGATGTTTTTAGAGAAATTTCGGGATTTCCACCAAAAGGAGACATTGATTTATCTATTGATTTGGTGCCAGGTGTTTCCCTAGTGTCCAAGACACCTTATAGAATGGGCACACCAGAATTGAAAGAGTTGTAGATGCATCTTGAAGATTTGTTAAATAAGGGGTATATATTCCCAAGTGTGTCACCTTGGGGAGCCCCATTTCTTTTTGTGAATAAGAAATATGGAACCTTAATGTTGTGTATTGATTTTAGGAGACTAAATAAGGTCACCATAAATAATATGTATCCTTTTCCAAGAATTGATGATTTGTTTGATCAGTTGAAGGGTGCAAGGATATTTTCCAAGATTTACTTGAGATCAGGTTATCATTAAGTAAGGATAAAAGAAGAAGACATCAACAAGACAACATTTAGGAAAAGATACAAGCATTATGCATTCATGATAGTGCCATTTGGACTATCTAATACCCCAACAGTATTTATGTGTTTGATGAATGAAGTGTTTAGGGAGTACCTGGAAAATTTTGTAATTGTGTTCCTAGATGATATACTTGTATACTCTAAGTTAGAAAAGGAACATGAATAACATTTAAGAATTGTGTTGCAATTTTTAAGAGAGCATAAGTTGTATGTTAATCTAAGTAAGTGAATCTTTTATCAAAAGAAGATTCACTACTTGGGGGCATATAACTTCAGCAGATGGGATAATAGTGGATCCTGAAAAGATAGAGTTCATTAGAGGATGGCCAACACCAAAGAATGTGACAAAGATTAGATCATTCATGGGTATTTCCATTTATTACCGAAGATTCATAAAATGTTTTTCAAGGATTGCAATTCCAATCACTTCTTTGCGAAACAAGGGAGTGAAGTTTGAATGGACACCCAAGTGTGAAGAGAGCTTTCAAAAGTTGAAGGAAATATTTACAAGTGCACCAATATTAAAGATTATAGATCCATATGAAGATTTTTTTGTTTGCAATGATGCATGCAAGGAAGGGATCAGTGGAGTCCCTAGTCAAAAGGATCATGTGGTATTCCATGAATCCAGGAAACTAAAATAACATGAAAGAAATTATGCTACCCATGATCTAGTGTTAGCAACAATTTTACATGCATTAAAAATGTAGAGGCGTTACCTTATGGGGAATAAATTTGAGCATTTTTGAAGCATTTTGTTTTAGGAATTAACTTATGGGGAATAAATTTTATCATTAACGTATGCTTCAAACCACGGTGTTCTGAGCATTAGAGGACATACCACTGTGGTTTGAAGCAATTTTTTGGAAAAGCAACACTAAATGCCAGACAAACTAGATGACTGGAATTTCTAAGTGAATGTGACTTTGAAATTAAGTATATAAAGGGAAAGAAAAATCAAGTGGTTGATGCATTCAGTAGGAGAACTCATGAAGTGCATATTGCAACCATCAACATGTACAGGACAAATATGAAAGACAATTTTTTTGCAGTAGCAAATTCAGATCAACATTATTAAAAAAAAAAAAAATATTACAACAAAGTAATTTTCAGCAGAAATTTAATTCTTATGAGCTGAAAGAAGATGGAATTCTCATGTATAAAGGTAAGGTGTATGTGTCAAAATCCAGTAAGATGAAAAATGTAGTTATGAAGGAAATTCATAATGTACCATATGTCAAACACCCAGGATATCCAAAAACAATTGTTACTGTAAGAAGCAAATACTTTTGTCCGGGAATGAAAAAGGAAGTGGCTAATTACATAGCCAGATGTCTAGAATTCCAAAAGGTAAAGATAGATAATAGGCATCCAACACATTTTCTACAATCATTACCCATTCCACAATGGAAGTGGGAAATTATCACAGTTGATTTTATTACTAATATTCCCAGAACAGTGAAGCAACATGATTTCATCATGGTGGTGGTGGATAAATTGATGAAGACAATGCATTTTATTCCGGTAAAGACTACACACAAGGCAACAAATATTGCAGAAATATATATGAAAGAATTTTATAGGCTACATGGAGTGCCTAAGGCAATAGTTTCATATAGAGATCCAAAATTTACTTCAATTTTTTGGAAAGGTTTGTTCAAAGGCTTTGGAACAAATCTAAATATTAGTACAACATATCATCCAGAGTCAGATGGGAAAACAAAAAGGACCAATAGGATAATTGAGGACATGCTTAGAATGTATGTGATGGATAAACCATCAAAGTGGGAAGATTATATTCAATTAGTAGAATTTTCATGCAATAATGGGTATCACGCCTCATTGAAAATGAGTGCATTTGAAGCATTGTATGACAGAAAATGTAACACACTAGTGAGTTGGGATAATCCAACATACAAAGGAGTTGTTGGGTCGGAATTGTTAAAGAAAATGGAGAGAAGATGGAAAAGATAAGTAGAATTTAAAGGCTTCCCAGGATAGGAAGAAACGTATGCAGACAAGAACAAAGTTTTCATAGATTTTGAAGTGGGAGAACATGTGTTATTAAAAGTAAAGGCAAAGAGAAGTTTGATAATATTAATAAGTTTCCTGAAGTTGGCAGCGAGATATTGTGGACCTTTTGAAATATTAGAAAATATAGGTTAAGTTGCATACATGCTAGCATTTCCTACATCTATGAGAGTGAATAATGTATTTCATGTATCATTATTGAAGAAATATGTTCCTGGCCCTAACCATATAATTGATTGGAATGTGATCCAGGTGGAGCACGAAGGGGATTTATGGGTGGTACCAATATGCATCCTGGACTGAAAAAGTAAAAGTTCTCAGGAACAAGGCCATAGGGATGGTAAAGGTTCAATGGACCCGCTATGGTTCTGAAGATGCTACATGGGAGAATGAAGAAAACACGTGAGAAAAATACCCACAATTTTTTTACAATTTTGAAGAAAATGGAATGCAAGACTCCATTTTGAGAAACTAGAGTTCTTGAACCACATATTAGAGTCCAAGCCAACTACAATGGGGACCTTGATAAAATAATGGCTCATTCATTGGGTTAACCTTGACAAATGAATGGTACATCCCTTGGGTTATCCCTGATAAACGAATGGTACATCCCTTGGGTTATCCTTGACAAATGAATGGTGCATTCCTTGGGTCGACGAGTTGAGAGGAACATGAGATTATGGTTGGAGTTGTTGCTAGAGTTATTAAATTGAAGAATTTATTTTCTAAGTATTGTGATGTAAATTTTCATATAGATGTATATTGGCATAGAGTGCATTGAGGAAGACACACAATTGTAGGGGAGGTGGAATGTAACATCCCCACTATAATCCCTGGTTTAATTAATGCATATGTAGATATAATGTGTGGCTACAACCAAAGCAATGTAATATGGGAATTGTATTTCCTTGGTTTATTAATAAAATTCAACACCAGCTAATAAGGGGACACAGATAAGAGATGGGGGCTGAATTAATCCACAAGAGAGGGGAGGTTCTAGGATAATGGCCAATAGGGGTCCAAGGGGGAATTTCCCATGTAAATTAATTCAACCCATTTTCCTAAAATTGCTATTTGTATATAAATCTCCTAAATTTATGTTTGAGTGTTCCCAAAGCCAATCATTGAATACATGTAAGAGGGTGGGTGTGAGTAGTTACATCCCAAATTTATTAGGCACATGGGGGTTGAGTACAATCATGTTTGGGAAGAATGTGAGTCAAGAAAGCAAGCCAAAATAGAGGAAATTCGTATGGGTTGAGAGAGCAGTTTTTACATAGGGAGTTTTTGTGCATGAGGAGCAAGGGGTGAGAAAGAAAGAGAGATTGAAGATGGTACAACCATGGAGGGTGAATTCTAGATCAATTTGGAGAGTATTTAGAGCTGGAAATTGAAGAACCGGGTTTTTATGCCTGAAGAGTGAACTCCTTTGTGATTTGTTCTAAAACAACAAGTGTTTGATGTTGGTATGCTAGTAGTTTTCCTAGCAGCAAGTTCTCTTGAGTTCCCAGCTGAGATATTCTTAGTTACCTATGCCAAAGAGACCCTGATAAATGAATGGGATTTTCGAGGAAGTAAGATTAGTGAAGGGGTACATTCCTTGGGTTAGCTAGGTCAAGAGGAAGAGAACTGGTGGGAAAAATGGATAGTTGTAGGAAGATATGAGTGGGTTTTTGGTTTTAGGAGTTGTGAGTGGACTGTGAGAGACCACCCTCTTTTTTGGATTACTAGCCTCATATTGGGGGTGACTGACTATTGAGATTTGGAAGAATCGGTCTATTTTTTGGTGGAACGTCCTTCCCAAACATCTAGTTGCATAACCATTATCAACATATAAGTGTCTTATCTTGTTGTTGAGTTATTTCGTGATTTAATTATTTGTTGTGCATGAAATCTATGCATTTGAGAATTATTTATATGTTCTTGTGTAAATTATTAAGTTTCATTCATGTTATTTTGATATGTTGTACATGCATCTATTTTATGGTTATTAGCAGTAGCTAAATCTATTTTAATTTGTAGTTGTAAGCTACAGAAAATTAGCTAACAGTAAAATAATTAAATTAGTTAGTTGTAAATCTCCTTTTTATGTGTATATTGCACCGTAATGTCCCTTGGTTGGGATGGGGGATGTTACATGTCCCCTATAATCCATGAATTTATCAAATTTTGACTACTGTCAACTCCTAGAAGAATTCATGCAGGATCAATCGATATATTTTTCACAGTACCAGAACTTTCAGATACCAATATTACTTGGTGTACCTCATCCTGTCTCAAACAAACACATATTTTGAGGCTTTGGGAATCAATAGCATAGATGAAGTTGGAGAGATAAAACCAATAATTGAATGGACCCATGAGATGAAGAAAAAAGAGCATAATAGAGGTTTTAGCCTCTATGTCAACAAGAACATGAGTTTTATTTACACTATCTTGTTGTTGAGTTAATTATTTGTTGTGCATGAACTCTATACATTTGAGAATGATTTATATTTTGTTGTGTAAATTATTAAGTTGTATTCATATTATTTTGATATGTTGTGGATGCATCTATTTTTATGGTTATTGACAATAGCTAAATTTGTTTTAATTCGTAGATGTAAGCTACAAGAAATTAGTTAACGGTAAAATAATTAAATTAGTTAGTTGTAAATTTCATTTTTATGTGTATTATGCACCATACTGTCCCTTGGTTGGGATGGGGGACGTTACATGTCCCCTATAATCCATGAATTTATCAAAATTTGACTATTGTCAACTCCTGGAAGAATTCATGCAAGCTCAATTGATATATTTTTCACAATACTAGAACTTTTAGATACCAATCTTACTTGGTGTACCTCATCTTGTCTCAAAACAACAAATATTTTGAGGCTTTGGGAATCAAGATCATAGATGAAGCTGGAGAGATAAAACCAATCATTGAATGGACCCATGAGATGAAGAAACAAGAGCATAATAAAGGTTTTATCCTTTATGTCAACAAGAACATGTGTGTTATTTACACTATCTTGTTGTTGAGTTAATTATTTGTTGTGCATGAACTCTATACATTTGAGAATGATTTATATGTTTTTGTGTCAATTATTAAGTTGCATTCATATCATTTTGATATGTTTTGGATGCATCTATTTTTATGGTTATTGACAGTATCTAAATTTGTTTTAATTCGTAGATGTAAGCTACAAGAAATTAGCTAACAGTAAAATAATTAAATTAGATAGTTGTAAATTTCATTTTTATGTGTATTTTGCACCATAATGTCCCTCGGTTGGGCAGGGGGGCGTTACATGTCCCCTATAATCCATGATTTTATCAAAATTTGACTACTGTCATCTCCTAAAAGAATTCATGCAGGCTCAATCGATTTATTTTTCACAGTACCAAAACTTTCAGATACCAATCTTACTTGGTGTACCTCATCTTGTCTCAAAACAACACATATTTTGAGGCTTTGGGAATCAAGATCATAGATGAAGATGGAGAGATAAAAACAATCATTGAATGGACCCATGAGATGAATAAATAAGAGCATAATAGAGGTTTTAGCCTTTATGTCAACAAGAACATGAGTGGTATTTACACTATGATACATGACACTCCACTTCCAAGAGTGGTCCAAAAATTAAGATATATTTTGTAGTTAAGGAAGGATGCTAGGGCATGGGATTGGTACCTATATGAAGACCATACTGTCACTAGGGTATATGGATTTGATCAATAGCCATACAAAATTCCTATCTTTTTAAAACCAAGGATTTTTCCCTTGGAATGTATCAAGCAAAGATTGTTGGCAGATCACTTCCTCTTTTCTCAACAAAAACACACCATTACCTTCGAGTTACCATAGGAGGTTGGTCCCTTTTTGGTTAAGAAAAAGATAAATTTTGATGCAGTAGAAGAGAATATCAAGCAATTTGATTTTGTAAAAGGGAAGGGATGGGTATATTAACCACACAATGTCATCTCAACAAGGAATCCAACCTACAAGCACCAACCCAATGCTTTGATGGAAGGAATTGCAAATCTATATTCCTAGGGGGAAATCAGACAGATCCTAGGAAGTGAGATCTCCATTCAATATGCCTCATCAGACTAGGGAAACACAATACAAATTACCCAACCTGAGAAAAGGAATTTCTCAAAGATGCATTCTAAAATGCAGGTGTGTGATCATCATAGAAAAAATCCCAAAGGGGATGAGGAAGTGGTTTTGGAGGAGATTATGACAGGAGCCTTGGATAAAGGGAAAGGCATATTGCAAATAAATCATTGTAAATGTGAAGTTGAGGAAACCCCTAAGTGACCATCCCTAATCATTAAACATATCTCCTCCTATGTGTTGTCAACAGGAGGAATCAAGTGAACCTATGTAGGTAAATGATCAATAGTGAAACAACCTTATTTGTTCTCTCATTACCTAAATATCAAAAAAACAAACTAGGAGTTGAAGAAGGAGATGTACCCTTAGGAATGTGGGGATACAAACAAAACAAAATTTCTATCAGAACTGTATTACCAACAATGCACTTTCAATTTGGCCTTGTTGGAATCTAAGGTGCCAAATCCCCTCTCTCCAACAGATTACAAAGCAACTTAGATAAGAGTCAATCTAGAGGATATTCAACCAGCTGATATAATTGACTTGCACCAAAAGAAAATAACATGTTGTACATAGGGGTGCTTCAGTCTTCTTCTAGTGAAAATAAGATGAGATAAATGGTACTTAAAATCGATAGACAACTGAAGCAAGAGAAAGTGGCCAACGAAGACAAACAAATGAGGATAACTGAATTAGAAAAGAAGATCATAGCTCTAGGTATATATCCAAAGGACCCCACAGCTGCAGGAGATTTAATGAAGAAAAATGACATTTAAATCAAAGTCCTAGAGAATAAATTGAATATCCCCTAGGCACAACATGTCAATACTCTAGAATTGTAGGCCAACCATGTGGAGAAAGAGAAATTATATCAATAGTTGGTGGAAGGAAAGAAGGTCGTAAAGAGGTTACAAGAGGAAATCAAGGCCCTTAAAAATAAACAAACCGAGATGATCCAAGCAACAATATCAAGGACAATGCAAGCTCCCTTTATAGACCCAGTAGAAATTAGGGAAAATTTTAGGGGCTAGATATTGCCCATGGGCTAATTTTCAATGCTTTTTCCAAAAACAAAAAAAGATTCGCCAATTTTTATTTATTCTAAAAGTGATTCACCCATATTCTATAGAATAAAATTATTTTACCTTAAAAATAGCCCAAATTTATAGAAACTATATAAAATCCTTAGAAATTTGAAATTTTTTACAAAAATATCGCCAAACATTTTATACTTTGCATATTAAGGACTAGTAAGATTCACTAAGGTTTCTACATTCTGAGCTAAATTTCCATCCTAAAAATTATCCATGGTATAAGGGTTGACTAAGTTAATGGCTGACCTTAGTGGGAAATGGAGCTAGGTACTATGACCAGTTAGCTCAAACAAAAATACGCAAGGGTGGCAGACCTTGAAGACTAGGAAAAGGGAAGAGAATTTCTGCTAGACCAAATAAATGCTACCAAGGAAGAGACCCAGAAATAGTTAACTCAGGTAAAGATACAAGTGATAAGAAAATAAACTTTAAGAGCATCCGAACATGTTATTTGGGATAATAAATCCTCTTTGGTATCCAATAATTTGTCCCAATTTTTCCTAGTAGGTGATGAGATTGATTTAATCATATCAGCCAAGAAGGATATAACTAGAAAAGAAAATTATCTAGAAAAAAAGCTAGACTTGGCCAATGAATTTACAAAATTTCTAAACAACAAGACCAAAGAATAGCTCAAGGACCTTATTGCCACTGATAGAACCAACATTGTGATAGATTCTAAGAAGGTCCTCAGAAAATGAGGACTTATGCAAAATGTTGAGAACATATCGCATGAGATGACATGGTAAGTAGCTTCCTTTAAAGGGATTCTTGCTAATCTCACCAAGCTTGGGTTGCCACTTCCATGGGATAGAAATGGATATTTTTACACAAAAAGGAAATACATGGAAGTGTTAGAATACAAAATAAATGATGACAATAGTTTTGAAAAACTGGAAGGAGTTTTGAAAGGTCGAGACATCTTAGAAATTCTTGTTGGAGATTTTGAAATACAACATAATCTGAGAGTGATTTTCAAGAATCTATCCTAGCCGTCCTATGATAGATACAAAAATATTGATGGTATGGTGAGGAATATGAACACACTTGAGTACCCCATGGGGAAAACATGGAATAACATGTGCTAGTTTTCCAATATTACTTTGGCAAGGAAAGGAGAATCAAGTGGCATGTGCCCAAATTCCTAAGGGTAATTTTTGATAAGGTAATTTGTTTTATGTAAATTTGTTTTTACTATGGTGGGACCCTTCTAAAAATAAGAGGTGATTTTGGGTATATTACACACTTACCCACTCAATTTTCCTAAGTTTTATCTGAGAATATTCTCCTATGAATATTCCCCTATAGAATAGGGAACTCCTAAAAATTAGGGTGCTTCCTATAAAATGGGTGTTGTAATATTCACCAATATTGAGAGGGGGGGTGAATCAGTATTGAGAACTTTTTACCATTTTTAATCTTAACATGTAAACATTAACTTATAAACAATTCCATTCCCTTATGATTGCATTTAACATATCATATAACCATAAATAGTACCATTCAACAATGCATCACATCATAGACAATGCACACTAAGTTTTTACACGGAAACCCAAATGGGATAAAACCACATAACACTTTTATTATATCATGTCAAGAATCACATTCATAGGAAGCACCATCTTCAAAGATTCTCCAGAACCAACTGGAAGGAGGAACCAACCCCTTGATTTACAGGCTCCAACCTGAAGGAAGCTACAACTCCCTAGATTTTCCATATTCAATTGGAAGGAGGCTCCAAACACTTGATTTATAGGCTCCAACCTGAAGGAAGCTATGACTCCCTGTATTCTCCAACACTAAATTAAAGGAGGCTCCAACTTGAAGGAAGCTATGACTCCCTGTATTCTCTAGCACCAACTGGAAGGAGGATCCAACCCCCTTTCCTTTCCCTTTCCTTCCTCCCTGAAATATAAATGGAGAGTCAACTTTTCAATGATAATCAACCTATCACTATCACTGATAATCAACCTATCATTGTAACTGTCACTATCATTGATACTGATACATTGTCATCATCAAAACAATATTCATTCACATAAACCATATGCCAAGATCACCAATAAAATCTCTCAAAACATATGCCCAACATCACTAAGATGTACCTTAAACGCCAAAATATGTCTCAAACATGTGTCATTCCATCCATGATAAACCATAAACCAATCAAATATATACCTCAAATCATATGCCCAATATCACCAACATGTGTCTCTAGCCATGTGCCAAAAAATCTCCAAGATATGCCTCAAGCATATAAAATCAAGATATAACCCTCAAAACATATATAAAGACATACATTTAATCATGTAACCACTTGATGCATATGATCACAGATCTACATACCTTCCTCAATATTCAATATTAAGAGAATGGCACCTTCTTCAAAACTTTTTGCATAGATATGTGATTCATATATTGTCAACCTATGGACATCCACACTTTTCTTCACTGCGACCTGTGTACATCCGCACTTTTCTCCACTGCAACCCGTGAATAACCTCAGAAAACTGGTACATACACTTCCATACTCGTTGCTCTCCTTGACCTCCTTTCTCCTAGGCCATATTCACTTTGCTGAGATCACCAATCCTCCTAGCACAAGTGTAGACCCACTTATGCTAGCTCCATACCACAAATACACACTTTCTTGGATGACCAAATGAGAGGTTCTTGATGTGTATTTATACTTTTCCAAGTGCCTCCCTTATTTGATTTTAGGGTCGACCTATAACTTCTTGTTGCAACAACTTTTTCTTCTTTAATCAATTTTGGGACCAACTTCTAACTTCTTGTCCTTAGATCTAGGGATTCTTGACTAAAATGTGGGGCTTCATATTTAAGAGGGAATAATTGATCAACCATGAGGAATCATGTGACATACCACCTCCCATTGGAAACAACATGACGAGAACTATCCATCTATGAGGGGTTTTCATGTATTTTCAATGTCCTTCATCCTCTTTTTCTTCAAACACCCACAGGATTCATGACCACACCTCTGGGGCTTCTTGTAGGCTTCTTCAAAGCATCTCTCGAGAAGGGACATGATTAAAGCTACAACATAAGGGAACTAATTTGGATATTTCTTCAAATACACCCATTAATTCTAGAGGATTCTAGACTTCTTCTAGAGTTGACATAAATGAAAACCATTTTTCCAACAATAGGGCATATTATCGCTTCAGTTAGGAGTTCACTTCAGGCTTAGTTGACCTTAGTTGAATAGTGGAATACCACTGATGCATATACTTCATAGATTTTAGGGAATGAGGGTGCACTTCCTTTTCATGGATTTGTTATTCTTGGTCTCCACACTTATCACTCAGTTAAATTGTTTCCTCTTAAATAATTAACCAAGACTAGCTAGTAGTTGACTCTCGTTACAGTGATTTAGTGTCCAAATATCCTTTAGATAACTCCTATGGCGCATGAAATCCATGATATTGACACATTGATTCTCTTGTATTATATATTAGTGTGTTTTTTACTCATTCATTATCTTATGTTAATATATTTTCTCATTATCTCTCTCTCTCTCTCTCTCTCTCTCTCTCTCTCTCTCTCTCTCTCTCAATTCTCTTGCAAGTTTTATGTGATTTTTTCTATCTAGGTTCTTTGTGAGTGGATTTTAGGGTTTTCACCTAAACTTCAAAAGGTTTTGAGAAATAAAGAAGAATTAAGAAGTTCCAAGAATTGTTTTTGGATGGGTGCAAGGCTACAAAGGGGAAATAAGGCACATTTTTCAAGGGTAAATAGTTTGGGAAATTAAAGAGTTTCTTATACTCAAGGTTGCAGGATCAAAGATCTCAGGAACTGGAAAATGATGAAGGAAACATCATACACCATGATGTATTAGTCTATAGACTCCACATTCATATTGATTCATTGTAAAAAAAAATTAGTGAATCCATATCTCCCTTTCCGGCTATTGTATCAAATCCACAGTAATAAAATCTCAGAGAAACATATTAGCACCACATTCAGTGTTATTGTGTGATGTTTTTCATCATATCTAAATTGATTTCATATTGTATGAACAATTCTTATCATTTTGTTTGATATATTTGGGTATATCCAGAAGGTTTTTGTTATGTTTAAATGTATGAAGCATTTAAAGTTGTTTGAAGCATAACCCACCATAGATATAGATTCACACCATTCAAACTATTGAATTCTTAATTTCTAAACATGTTTTTCTTCCCCTAATTTCTATTATGTTGAGGGAGAGGAGATCCCCAAACTTTCTCAATGTGCATGATAAATATTCAATAGATATTGTGAGGAATCTTATTGCCTCTAGAAAAAATTGTTGGACAATTGGTTTGGGCAGTTGGTTGTCATTGATGTCAACCCTTGGAGAGTGATATTGGAGATTTATTTCAACCCTTAGAAATTTATGCCAACCCTTGGGGAATTTTGGAAGCCCTAGATATGTGGACGAGATTGTTGGACAGTTGGTTATCATTTGTATGATCAAGATTGATTGTGAGTTAGTTGATGTCAACATATGTGATGGATACATTTGATGAAGTCTACATGAAGCCTCAGAGGTGTGGTTATGGTACCCAAAATTGAATGATGTTTTTGGGCATAAAGGATAGTGTAAATTTTGGTAATACACTCATAGATGGATAATACTCATCGTGTCATTTTCAGTGATATGTGGAACACCATGTGGTTCCTCACAGTTGAGGAGTTATGAGGTCATGCGGTTGGAAGCCCAAAATATGGGTTAATAAGCCCCTATGGAAGCCTCAAATATGGGTTAAGAAGCCCCTAATTGGTTTCCATTCATTAATGAAAGGGTAAAGTGGTTGTAACAAGAAATTTCAAGAAGCCCTAAAGTTAAGGAAAGAGGTTACTTAGAAAAAGTATGTATACACCTCAAGAAGTCACTCATAAGTACATTCACACACAAACTCTATTGAAAATATTATAAGTGAGAAAGTGATTGTTATATGAGGTAACCAAGGATATTTTAGGTGAATTTAAGAGGGAATATGAAGTGAATAAGGGTGAAATTCCAAGGTAGGATGAAGTCTTGTGAGGATGTGTTCTAAGGTATGTTATTTACAGGTCATATTACCATTTTTTATATAACTCTTTTTCTAGAATTATTCGGATAGAGAAACTTGGAGGAGGTTGAGAATACATTTCAAGGTATATGTGGTAAAAATTTTATAATCTAGGTCATATAATTTTCTGAGATACACTCTGTGGAAAATAGGGTTTTTTCTAGTCCGGAAACTAGTCTCAAACATGTGTTCTAGGTAAAACAATCATAATTTATTCATAGAGGATAAAAATTCAGTGAGACAAAATGCATTGAATATAGTATATTCCTTAGTATGTTGTTTATTATTTTCAATCTAGATATCAAATATTATGCGTGTGGCATGCTCTACAAGTTCGCTCTCTAGAATAAGCCATAATTCAGAAAGGTCTGCCATTTTTGCTATAACTCCTTTTTTGGGATGTTCCAAGTAGTGAAACTTGGAGGAAGTGCAGAGAATATATTTAATAATATTGGGTATAATTTTTGGAACTTTATTCATTATAGGTACATAGTTATGTTTGTTGAAAGTTAGGGTTTGTGACTAATCCAAAAACTAGTCCTGTGAGACTAAGGTAAAGTTTGATGAAGATGTTATTCTCTTATTGCTGAAGTTGAGGAAGGTCTGCAGGTCTATGATCACATAAACCATGTGTGTTACAGAGTTACAGGTATGTTTATATTCATGTTTTTAGGGTTACATGTTGATGATGTTATGGTTCATGCTTGAGGCAAGTCTTTGGTATATTATTGAGACATTGGCACATGCTTGAGGCACATATCAGGTTCATGCTTGAGGCATATACTTGGTATATGATCCTTGTTGTTTGGTACTGTGTTTAGGGACACCTTTGATGATACTTTCTTGATATATCCTATGGTACATGGTGTATGCAATGATTGAGTGATATGGTATATGGTCAAAATACATTGTTGGTACATGGTATGGTACAGGTGTTGATGTACATTGTTGATGTACATGGTTGATACATGGTATGGTACATGATTGGTACTTGGTATGGTGTTGATGTACATGGTTGATGGTTGAGGAATATGGTACAGGTTATGGTGCATGGTTGATGCACGTTTTGGCATAGGTTTTGGTGCATGGTTGATGCACGGTTTGGTATAGGTGTTGGTGCATGGTTGATGCACTTGGTGTGGTACAAGTTGTGGTACACAATTGATGTTTTGTATGGTACATGTTGATGGTTTTGTACATTCTTTGGTACATGGTTGAGACACATATCTTGTGATGGTATGTTGGTGATCTTGGTACATGTTTGGTAGAGGCATGTGTTGGTGATGTTGGACATATAGTTGAGAGGTTTCCTTGGTATATGATCCATTTGAGAGGATCTGGTTGAGTATTAGTGATAGTGAAAGATTGGACAGGTACAGGTTGATTAGTGACAGGTTGGATAGAGTGACAAGTTGCAGGTTGATGTGATAGTGGCAGTGGCAGTGACAGTGGTAGTGACATTGAAACTAGCAGTGGTAGTGGTAGTGATAGTGGTAGTGATTGATATAGTGACAGTTGGTATACACTTATATTTCAAGGTGGTAGGACAGAGAAAGGAAAGGGGGTTGTAACCTCCTTCTGGTTGGTGCCGAAGAACTTAGGGAATTGGAGCTTCCTTTAGGTTGGAGCCTGAGAATTAGGGGGTTGTAGCCTCCTTTTTGTTGGAGCCAGAGAATTAAGGGATTTGTAACTTCCTTCAGGTTGGAGCCTGTAAATAGGGGGTTGTAGCCTCCTTCCAATTGTAGATGGAGAATTTGGAAGTTGGTGCTTCTTGTGAATGAATCTATGATATATATAATAAAGCATCATGTGGTTTTCTCCCATTTGGGTTTCCATGTAAATACGGGTGTACTGTGTATTTGATGTGATGGTGTTTATGTTATGTTGTTTATGATTATATCCTCATGATATATTGAATATAATCATAGACGATACATTGATGATGAAATGTTGAACATTGTTGATAAAGTGAAAGTATATATATTGTGGTTAAAAGTGGTATAAAGTGTACATACTGATTCACCCCCCCCCACCTTGGTATTCCAACAAAATTAAACAAAAAATTGATCAGGATGATAAAGATAAAAAGAAAATTAAAGAATTTGGTACCTCTTATCCAAAGAGATACTCTCAAGATGAAAAATTTGAAGAGATGTCTAGACTGATAAGAAACATGTCAAATAAGTTGTCGAGATTTGAAGTTTAGGGTAATAATGCAAACAAATCTCCTCAAGAGGGAGGCCCTAGAAATCCTAATCAGTTTAGAAGAAAACTTAACCCACAAATTCTAAGAAGGGAAAGAAGGAATGAAGAACAACCCATACATCCTCCTATTAGAAATAATAATGATAATAATTTAATTGATGATCTGGTGGAAGAGGAATATGTTAATTTTCAGGAAGAAATTCACCTGCTTCAAGATGATAATGATGCCATTCATTTAACTCAAAATGTTTATGAAAATTCCCTCGATCCTAAAAAATAGGTTTTAAATATTGAGTTGAGTCAAGAAACCTTCTCATAGTCTAAATATAGGATGTTTGTTGATGAATTACAAGAAGAGATGCATAAGAAGTATGACCTCATACTGAGGAAAACTTATGCTAAGAAGGAAAGTCAACCACAACCCAAAATGTTGACCCCAAAACAATCCAAAGCTAAGTCTTAAGAATTTGTAGATACTACAAAGAAAACCAATACTCCAGAACAACTAAAAGGGGGGATTGAACATAAATAATCCGACAAACATGTTCCATATTTTAACATTGAACATGGATTATCAAAAGTCAAATTTCTCATTCCTATAATTGAATTGGATAAAAATCTCTTTTATCATAAGCAGATTGAGAAGGTCATACAAGGAATGGGGCCCACAAATCAACCAGACACTTTGAATGTCCAAGTTGAATTCCCTACCATTATATTTGGACCTCACATAGGAGATAAAGAATATTGTTTTTCTCCTTTTTATGTAACTTTGAACATCCATGATAAGATGTTTCACAATTGCATGCTAGACTCTACAACTTCACACAACTTCATGCCTAAAAAAATCATGGAGAAGCTGGAGTTAGGAATAACTAGGCCCTGTCATGATATGTTTTATTTTGATTCAAGAAAAGTTAAGTGTGAAGTTTTGATTAAAGATATGGTAGTCACCTTAGCTCAATTACCATTCAAAATAATTATGATGGATGTTGTAGTGGCATAAGTGCCTACCAACTATGGTATGTTGTTATCAAGAACATGGGCAAGGAAGTTAGGAGGTACCATGCATATGGATATGACTTATGCTACATTTCTAGTTTTTGTAAGGGAAAATAGGAGTTGTATATGGAAACTAAATTTTCCTATGTGGTGAGTGACCAAAACAACCCCAAAAATCACCCAATATATGTTGTCGATGAAGATATGAGCTACTAAATCTTATCAATAAATGAAGAGTATGATGAAACCTATACACCCACAAACATTTCCTCAAATGTTTCTATAAACGATGATGGGTTGTAGAAAATGTATTTTGATGGAGCATACTCAAAGGAAGGTGTTGGAGTTGGGGTAGTACTAATTTCTCCCACAAAATAAGAAATTCCTTTATCGTACAAACTAGAGTTTGAAGCTACAAAAAATGTTGTTGAATATGAGGCTTTGATCCTAGGTTTGGAGGCCACAAGAAAGCTTTAAATTACAAAAATTGTGTTCTTTGGAGATTCAGAATTAGTAGTGCAACAATTCAAAGTTATTTATCAAACTAGGCACCCAATGATAAGATCATACATAAATTAGGTTTGGGATTTAGTGGAAAATTTCTATGAAGCCTTCAATATTACTATTATACTTAGAGAGTTCAACTAGCAAGAAGATTACCTTGCATTGGTGGCTATTACCTTTAAGGCACCAATTGTACCTCAGGTCAAATATGAAATTGAGATGAGATACATTCCATCTATCCCAAATAACATCAAGTATTGGAAGGTATTTGAAGATGATAAAAAAATTAAGAGATTTATGGAAGTGATAGATGAGTTTTCTACTACACATATTGACCTAGAAGAAGATATAGGGACTGATGATGTAGATGAAGAAGAAACTAAAGCATCCCCTGAGTTTAGGAATTACATGGTTGATCACAAATATTTATATCTAATGAAAAAATTTATTCCAAAAGGGCTAGTGCCTTTAGAGAAAAATTTTGACAGGAATGATGTTCCTGTTAAACCTACCATCCTCCCAAAAGATGAAAAATTTGAGGATTGTAATATAGGGATAGATGAACCAAAGTGTATCAGGTTGTCTAAAGATATCTTTGCTAAACATAAGTAAACAAATATGTTTGTTTTTTCAAATATTGTGTGGATGTTTTTAAATGCAAGTATGAAGATTTGAATAGTTGTGACACCAACATTATACAACAAAGGATACCCTTGAAGCCTTGTAAAAAACCTTTCAAACATAATATTAAACAAGTCAATCCCATTTTTCTTCCCATTATTGAAAAGGAATTGAGGAAGTTATTGGATGCTCGTGTCATAATTCCTCTTAGATACCCTAAATCGATGGCCAACTTAGTCCTAGTAAGAAAAAAGAGTGGAGAAATCAGACTTTGTGTGGATTTTAGAAATCTGAACAATTTCTCATTGAAAGAAAACTATACATTGCAAAACAAGGATCACATATTACAGAAAGTGGTAGGGGAAAATTGAATCTCCATGATGGATGTCTTCTTAGGTTATAATTAGGTGGAAATGCACTTGGATTATAGAGAGAAAAACATATTTACAACACCTTGGGGAACCTTTATGTATGATAAAATGCCTTTTGGTTTGATAAATGTAGGGGAAGCCTTTCAAAGAGAAATGGATATATAATTTGTAGGGGAAAAGGATAGAAACATTGTGATTTACTTGGATGATATGATTGAATTTCAAATTCTGATGAAGATCATATCAAACACTTAAGGAAAACTTTTGTTAAATGCATAAAATTTGGTTTATCCTTAAATACCAAGAAATCCTACTTTTGCATGAAAGAAGGAAAACTCTTGGGCCATGTTGAGGAGAAGATATGAAATGATCTTACTCAAGCATTTTCATATCTTACTTGGATAAAGAAAGATAGACGGGAATATCACCCTATGTTTATAGCCATCAAAAATTGTTTCGTTATCAACAAGTATTGGTTAGAAGGGCTTAGGCTAATTTTCTTATAAATTAAAGATTGCTGAAAAATTCAATATTTATGTAATTTTCTGAATATAACATATGTAGAAATAAATGTAGAGACAGAAGTAAAAATACCAAGTCAATAATAAACACAGATTAGACATAAAGAAATCATTTATTCAATTCCAATTTATCAAAAAAATCGTTCTCTTTACAAAATTCCCCGAGGAAGTTTGGACCAAAGTCAAACTTAGATGTCCCCGATGAAAACCATACAAAAGGACTTCTGACAGAAATTAAAAAGAATGAACTTTAAAAGCCGGATCATCTTGCGGCTTCTTGCCACAGATTGTTTCCCACTCGACTCTACACAATACCCTTTATCATTGATGAAATTTAATTCACAAACAGACAAATCTACACAGACTATCAAAGATAAATCAACACCTCTGAAAAAAAAGTGTATGTATGATGTAATTCAGCCTTGAATCTTGTTGTCTACAATAGGACCCTACTATCATAAAAGAGAATTAGGCTTTCAATGAATTAAAGAATGAATGAAAAATGAATTATCTCAATAAAACTCAAGAGCAAACCTTAGTATCCTTTCTCCTTCTATTCTCCTCTTGTTCCTCCTTCTCTTTTTGCCTTTAAGCAGTCAGAATTGGTTGAAGTAGTTAAACTACCTCTTTAGTTAAGTTAACTAAAACTCAACCAACTTTTCATTTAGGGGAAATTTGGTTGAAAAATGGTCCTACCAACCCTAATACAAATTCCATGTCATCATGTATTAGCCAATCAAAATATTCTAAAAATCAAAAGAGGTGCATGTCTTATGTAATTTTTTATTATATAATTTGGAGATATGTGGAAATTTTTAATAATATACTTTGTTTATCCTAAGCATTATTGTTGCCCAAGCTGCCCAAAATTATCTTGGATATTGAGTGAAATGAATATACTAACCGGTTTTCCAATATTTTTAATAAATAAAAGATAGTATTATTGAGGTGCCTTTAATGCATTATCACACTCGTGATCAACAACATTAATTAAATTTAATACATATACTAAATAATAATTTATAATATACTATAAAAAACGTAACTAAATTTAATATATATAATAAAAAATTATATATAACATATCAAATTATATATATATATTATATATTATATAATATATAAATTATATATTATTATTATTAATTATATATTATATATATTATTATATGGTTATTTCATGGGCAACTTTGAAAAAAGTAAAATAATCATGGGTAGCTTCGATAAAAGTGAAATAGTAATATAAAAATGTCTACATGGAATTATTTTATAATTTTATTGATTTTTCCTTAGGAGCCCCATTTTAAGTTGAAATTTCCTCTAATGGGGGAAAATTAATGAAATAATAATAAATAAGGGTCTTTAATAAATAATAACTATTAGGTGGGACCCTTTGTGACTCCCTTTAGTTTTCTTAACAAGCATAACACAACTAGTTAATCAATTAAACATATCCCTCCTTGTGCCTCCCATCATCACTCTCAAAATTTGAAAATTAATATCAATGAATATATTTGAAATAATATCCAAAAATATAATATCCACATATCCAAAAAATAGTGTGTTGTCCAAAAATTTCAGAAGTCAACTGTTCTCATCAATCAATAAATAAAAATACTTAAAATCCATATTTGCCACTCTGGGAGGCAATTTTCCCCTTGTTGTTGTAGTCTCCCTTTGACTTCTTTGAATTTGCCTTATTTTGTGTGGAGCCTTTAGGCCTAATCTCACTGATAACATGAGAGAAATCATCTCTCAAATGCATGTGGGATGAAACGGATTTGGAAGAGTCATTTGAAGGAGAGGAGGGGCCAACAACAACTTTTCCTTTATCAGGTGCATGGTGGGATTCAGTTTTTAACCTCTTGCTTGCATGGGAAGACTATACTGGTGAGTGTGGAGGAGGAGCAAGTAGAGATAAATTGAGCCAACGACGATGTTGGGAGACTATCGGGTGGACAATCTCTTGCCATCCATCGTTTCAGGGACTTCAGGTTATAATGAGACATGAGGGGGAACCGTGATACCAGGGACATGTGGGGCTTGGAAAGCAGGCCTTTCTGGCCTAGGTTGAACCACTTCTTATCCAATCCAGTTAAAAAATGCAGCTTGAAATAATTGGCTCAACTCTTGCGAGTCTGCATCAAAGTGTATAGAAAACCTTGGCCTTCTAGGGCCCCTATTCCAATTTCCTCTTCCTCTGTTACCCCGACCATGGCTACCTCTGCTGAAAAATCTCATTCCTATATGCATTACTTATTAGCAACTAGTTTCTTCAACAAACCTAACATGACATCTCTTTAAATATGAAACAAAGTTTGGCTCAACAACACATCAGACTCATGCAATCCAATCCATAAAATCGTTTCATATTTTTCAATGAGCAAGGGGTGAATAAGGGTTCTGGGATATATGAGGAATTGTATTGAGCTAAAAGTGGTAAAATGAAGGGGAATATATCATCATTATTGCTCAACAAATCATCAAACAATCAACTGTATTGTAAATAAAAACATATCACTGTAACTCATTCATGTGTCATCCTGCAAGTCCTATAATATAGAGTCTTCATTTAACTATAATTTAATTTAAGAATAGGGAGTGAATAGTGAATCTGGGAAGGTGAGGGGGCCTGTAATGTGTGGAAAAGTGGGAGAATGATAGGGAAATAATGAATATTGTTCATAAAACAAATCAAGTAATCAATAAGCATAACTCTGTACTCAATACAAAACATACCAATGCCAATTCAATAATCATTGTGTATCAAAATTGTTCATTGTTCCACCTCAAATTACTCAAAACTTCTTAATTAACACAAACTGCAATCATACTCATAATCAAAACGACTTTCAACAGTCGTGTTAAGAGAATGCTTGGTCTCTAATTTATTTCCTTTTATTTTAAGAATCGAAATAAAACACACAACAACATTGTTCCACCTCTGTCCATAATACATCTCTATAAAAATATCATATATTATCCATCAATTCACAATCGACCAAACAAAACATATGCACATGTTCTTTTCCAAATTGAACAGACTCTTAACACTTGCCTGATTTCATGCATTTTCATTATATCAACCAATAAAACTTTGCAATGAAACCATAATATAAAACCCAAGATTTATCACTATTAATGCAATCATTTACAGCATGCACGATGCTTCCATAATACAAACACAATAAAACAAAGCAGGTAAACACAGTTATCAATATAATAACTTGCTATGATCCCGATATGGCTTAGTGAAACACACAAGATTCTCCAATTTTCAATCAACCTACGATGCTTAGAGACACAATGATTCAAATATACTTGAAAAGAGCAGCCAACTGACCACAATTTATAAATCATTCCTGGTCACAATTGTTAAACCCATTTAATCAAATAAAGATGAGATGGGTACTCGATGAAAACTTTCATAACCACTCCACTTTACAACAAATCTTTGACAACCAGAAAGATGCAAGCAGAATGGGGAAACGACTAGGAATTATTAAAGTCAAGCTCAGTCACAATGAATACAAACAAGAAATCAAGAGTGGGCTCAGTCATGGTTCTGAAGCGGAGGTCCTCAAAACCTATCAACCTAATCCAAAATGGATCTAGGAACAAAAATGGGTGGGCTCAGTCATAAATTTCACAAAGAACTGGAGGTCCTCAAAACCTATCAACCTAATCCAAAATGGATCTAGGAACAAAAATGGGTCCAGGAAGGCCTAAAATTAAAAGTGCTCAGAATCAGTTCAAAACAGACGTGTCCATAGGTCTTGTCGTTACAAACCCAATGCAACTTGAATGGGCTCAAACGAACACTGTATGCGAAAGATATTGTGATATGTTTTTTTTTCCAAAAAAAAAAAATGTTGTTGACTGTACAATCCATACGGTGCTGACGTGGAAGATGATCGTACAGTTCATATGGTCGTATAGGTGATGTGGCAGTGAGTTATCATGTTGACAGGGAAGATATGTTGGCTGACAGGTGGATGAATGTTTTGTTGACACATGTCTTTATTTGGGAAAATGTAATGGTGCCACATGGCCCAGTATTGGGCTGCCACGTGGCACCCCTCCATTGGTTGGCAATTGGTAAAATTGTATGGTATCCATGGGAATCGAACCCGTGACCTCCGGTCTGGGAGGAGCGTTTTGGTAGGGTCGGGCTACCATCCCACCCATGGTAGTACTTATTATGTAATGTGTGAATTAAATATTTAAAATGATATGTTGGTTCAAATGGTAGAGTAAAGGGCTAGGGCTAGGCCCCAGGCCCCAACGCATTTCCATACGACCTATACATATAACCCTACTCTATATATTGGTGCATTGGCATATACCATATGACTCGGACCTCCAAAAGGATAGCGCAGATATGTGGGGTTAGCGCCCAGTTGTATAGGCCAGCCCACTGACCAAGGCATGTGACCAGGCCCAAGGAACCAAGGGCCTAACCACCATATAGAGTGCGTGGAGGCATAAGGGCATGACCACATGGCCACAACATATGACTAGGACTAAGCGTTAAGGGGCCAATGTGCCAAGAACTCAGCATAAGGCCACACGGAGGTGTGCATGTGACCAGGGGCCTACGAATAGGGGTTTGTGCCTGCATTTTGCCCAATTTTGGGTTTTTTGACCTTATTATAAGATTTTATTTGATTTTTCAGCCAGTTTTGGGAGATTTTGGCCATTTTTGGAAGATCTGGAGCTCTTTTTTAGACCAGATCTTGGGGGAAAGTTGGGAGTTTGTTGCAAACTTTAAGCCTATATAAACCAGAGGTTCTTGGAATCCTGGGGGGAGGTTTATAAGAGGATAAATGATGAAGAATTGCAAAGCCAAAGCCATTTTATGCAGGTAAGTCATTGAGGAAAGCAACTTTGCGGGCCATTTTTGGGAGCTTCATTCATCCGTTTTCAGTGTCGTTAGTTGTGTTAGGTTCTTGAAATCTAGAAGAACATAGCCAGATTAGTTTGTAATCCATTCGACACTTTTATGATGTACTTTTGAAGCTTTGAAGAGAAATAAGAAAAACTCACCCACTGAGACAAAGGCTCGGAGACGTAGGCGATATTACCAAACTCTATTATCAAATTTTGTTGTTATGGTTTGTTGATTCTTGTGCTTATTTCCATATCTGTATATCTTATTATGGATGTCATGTTACATAATTAATTCTTCCTCTTTCTTCAATTTCTTAAATGGTAAATGAACTCATGTTTTAAAACTCAACCATAGTCTTTAAAAGATCTTTTCAGATCAAGTGGTATCAGAGCTAGTTGATGGTTGGTTTTTGAGTTTGCATGATTACCAGGGAAAAGTTGAATCGTGGTGAAGATGAGCTTGTTGAAGAGAATCTTGAGATTGGATCGAGGAAGATAAATTATCAAAGTGAGAAGATGACATCGAAAGAGGGACTTTCTCATGAGGAGAAATATTTTCGAAAGACTTTCTTCGCCATGTCGGAGATGGTGAAGGTTCTATATGAGGATTACTTGGAACAGAACAGACTGATTATAGGTGAATCTTCAAAAGTCAAAAGTGAAGAAGGAGAGGATCCTCCTAAAACTCCTCCTTCACCTCCTTCTTATCCATCAATTTATTCTTCTCCAATTACAAGATCCAAATCTGATGCAAGAAAACATGTCCACAAACATAAAAAAGGATATGCCTTTACTTAAACTTGATGTGAAGTTTGAATTACTCATGTATGATGGTGAAGTCAATGTAGAGGGGCTTGATAACTGGGTCAGACAGATGGAATTTTACTATAGTGTGCAACAAATCAAGGATGAGACAACTTGAATCAAATTAGCATCACTTCGACTTGCAGGCAATCACTCATCTGGTGGCAAAGAAAGTTGCAAAATGGCATGCAACAAGTGGGTAATGTATTTCCATCATGGCAAGTTTTTGTTTCTTCACTTAGAAATCAATTTTATCCTTTGGGTTATAAAGAGAAGGTTTTAATTGAATGGAAAGATCTTAAACTAAGACAGGGACAAACAATGCAAGAATACACAGATGAATTTTGTGAGATGGAATTAATGTTAGAAATTCCATTACATACCCAAGAAACTCTTATGAAGTATATAGGAGGTTTACCTGCACATATTCGTAATATTGTATTTATGTTTGGACCTACTAATCTTGATGAGGTTTTTGTTCAAGCAACGTACATTGAGGTAGGGAAAACATGAGTTGGTGTATCAAGGGAATCATCTTCGATAAAATAGGACAAAAGGAAGTGGAATAGAAAGAAGGAAAATTCAGCGGCAAGAAAGGAAGAGAAGCTCTCTTGCAAGCATTGCAAGAAAGAAGGGCATGATGAGGACCATTGTTGGAAATTGCATCCCGAAAAGAGATCGAAGTGGTTCAAAGAGAGGAAAGGGAGGCAAACAGTTGCAGCAACATCACGACCAATAGAGTTTGGATCAGTTTCAGGAGATGACTCTAAGATCTCAACAGTTGATTTGACAGGTAAATTTGGTGATGGATATGATTCTAGAAGTAAATTGTTTCGCATAAGGGTCATTATGAGGCATACTAAGGTCGACACATTGATATATAGTGGATCTCAACATAACTTGATTTCAGAGGAAGTGGTTAAACAATTGGGGTTAAACATTTAGATGCATCATAAGCCGTACTCACTTAAATGGATAAGAAACAACCATAAATTGCACATATCAAAGCAATGCACATTAAAGTTTACAATTTCATCTAACTTTGTGGATGAGGCAACATGTGATGTGGTGCCACTAAATGAATGTGGATTGGTCTTAGGCAGTCCTTATTTGTATGATCTCAAAGAAATCTTCTACAAGGAACATAATCAATATCACTTAATCAAATCATGAAAGGAATATGTTGTACATGCTCATCACTTAAAATCGAATCAATCTCTTGAAACAATGGAACAATTAAGGAAGGCATTTCATGCAAGAAACACACCTATAATTGTCCCAAATCAAGCAATTGATATTAAGTAATAACATGAGATGATTGTAGAATGGAAGTTTAATCATACTTTGATTCAAGATAAGATAATGTTGTGCAAGTATTACAAACATATTAGCTCATTTGCAATCATATTTTTGATGTTATCATTAGTATTGTTGTCAACATGGATGATAGTGGCTTCAATAAGATGTGACAGAGTACAAGTGGCTAACAATATGATTTCAGTTATCATGGTTTTTTTACAGTTGATCTTGATGAGACAAGTGCACAGGACAGAGTTTAAAGACATAGAACAAGTGGTATGGCCTATCCCACAATTTATGATTGGTTAGTATCCTTTTGGACGACCAAAAGGTCTTAGTGGGGAGGCGTGATCCAAAATGGATCTAGGAACCAAAATGGGTGCAGGAAGGCCTAAAATTCAAAGTTCTCGTAATCACTTCAAGATGGACCTGTGCATAGGTCTCGCCATTACGAACTGAACACAACTTGAATGGGCTCAAATAGACACCGTATGCGAAATATATCGCGATCTGTTCATTTTTCCAAACAGACAAAATTTTGTTGACTGTACAGTCCATACAGTGTTGACATGGAAGTTTACCATACAGTCTGTACGGACGTACATGTGACGTGGAAGTGAGTTGGCATACTGACAGGGTAGATATGCTAGCTGGTAGTTGGATGAATTGTTGTTTGACACGTGTCTTCATATGGGAAAATGTAATGGTGCAACATGGCCCAGTCTTGGGCTATCACGTGGCACCCCTCCATTGGTTGGTAGTTGGAAAAATTTTATGGTCTCCACGGGAGTCGAACCTGTGACCTCCAGTCCAGGAAGAGCGTTTTAGCAGGGTCGAGCTACCAGCCCGCCCATGGTAGTACTTATTATGTAATGTGAAAATTAAATATTTAAACTTATATGTTGGTTTGGATGACGGAGAAACCATGCATTTCCATATGACCTATACATATAATCCTACTCTATATATTGGTGCGTTTCCATATACCATATGACCCGTACCTCTAAAAGGATAGTGCAAATGTGTGGGGTTAGCGCACGGTCGGTCGGGCTAGCCCATCAACCAAGGTGTGTGACTAGGCATAGGGAACCAGGGGTCTAACCACCATATAAAGCACGTGGAGGCATAAGGGTGTGGCCACATGGCCATAGCATATGACCAGGACCGATTGTTAAGGGGCCAGTGCGCCATGCACTCAACATAAGGCCACATGGAGGTGTGCATGTGACCAAGGGCCTGCGAATAGGGGGCTATGCCTACATTTTTCCCAATTTTGGGTTTTTTGACCTTATTATAAGATTTTATTTGATTTTTCAGTCAATTTTGGGAGATTTTGGCCATTTTTGGAGGATCTGGAGCTCTTTTTGAGGCCATATCTTGGGAGGAAGTTGGGATTTTGTTGCCAACTTCAAGCCTATATAAAACAAAGGTTCTTGGCATCCTGGGGGGAGGTTTAGAAGAGGAGAAATGCTTAAGAATTGTAAATCCAAAGCCATTTTAATGCAGGGAAGCCATTGAGGAGAGAAACTTTGTGGGCCATTTCTAGGACCTTTGTTCATCCGTTTTCAGTGTCGTCAGCTGTGTTGGGTTCTTGATATCTAGAAGAAAATAGACATATCAGTTTGTAATCCATTCAACACTTTTATGATGTACGTTTTAAGATTTGAATATAAATAATAAAACCTCACCCACTGAGAAAAAGGCCTAGAGAAGTAGGTGATATTGACGAACTCTGTTATCAACTTTTGATGTTACAGTTTGTTGATTATTGTGCTTATTTCCAGATATTTATATCTTCTTATGGTTGTCATGTTACATCATTAATTCTTCATCTTTCTTCAATTTATTAAATGGTAAATGAACTCATGTTTAAAACTCAACCATAGTCTTTAAAAGATATTTTTGAATCACAACCATAGGCAAAGAACCCACAATACAAGCATCGTAGAAACCACAGGGTTCCTTATAACTCCCGGTCTAGGCAATGGTGTGACAGTTAGCCATAGAGGAAACAATCACGGGTAGGGTAGAAATGATATTTTTGGATCACAACCATAGGCAAAGAACCCTCGATACAAGCATTGTAGAAACCACAGGGTTCCTTATAACTCCCGGTATGGGCAATGGCACGACAGTTAACCATAGAGGAAACAATCACGGGTAGGGTATAAATGATACACATATTGAGTTCACATTTGTAGAGGGGCGGTGGACGTCCACTAGATAGTGTCAGTTACCCAAACACACAAAGGTATAACCTAATTCAATTCCTTAAGAGCTGAATCATTTGATAACAATGTCAGTGGGAATGCATAACCCGAGGCATAACTTATATCACCTAATCAACCAAAAATCATATATCTTGGCATAATGGCCACCCTAAGACTGACTTCTAAGACACTTGATGCCAATACCATGTGAATAGGCCCACAGCCATGACTCTGGAAAACACAACAACCAAATGGCAGCCCAATAAACAGGCATAGCAATCGAATGATAGTTTGAACACAACTGGGCAGGGTTACTCCCATAACTGTAAGGAAGCAATCAACACAAATTCATAGAGAGAAACCCTCCATCAATAACACAGAGAAATAATACCCATATTCATTCAAAACCCATAGAGACCCATCAAAATTTTCACCATCAAAACAACCAACGAATGCACGACTCAACCAAACCCATTCTTTACTTGCAAATTGAACAACCACATAGTCATTCCAGAGAGAAAAACCATGCATTTACATAGTTGTAATTCTTAGGAAGACACAAACCCAAGCATTATTGAGCCATTGTTCATTCATACACAAATCGTAATTCATCGATGGGTGAAAAAGAACCATACTCGCAACCAATATCTTAAAAGGGGCGAGTTGGTCAAGCGTTTTCTTCCCAAGCTTGAATTTTAGAGCTTAACCACCAGCAGATCGAAATGAAACAATAACCATACTAGGGTGACGACCTGATGGGGGGAGTGTGGATTGACGTGCATTTACTACGCGTCTCTTACATCTCCTCTTTCATTCAATTCCAAAGTACAGCATAGCCAACACTCACCATAACGTTTAACCATGTCATTAATTTCCAACCATTGAAATTTGTGACCATTATTCCTTGCCCAATGAGACACCCAAAATATCTACGTGAACCCTTGCCAAATCCTTATGCCATACCATATTCATTTCCATATCCTATGCGCTCACCATAAATGAAATGAAAATCACATAACCATTTAATAGTTAGGACTAACACTAACACAATTCACATTTTTAATTGCACATAATTTCTAACATAGCATAAACATAGGCCCTTTCCTTTAGATTTTTTTTTTTCATAAGTTTCTTCCCTTTGCTTTTGTTTATCTCATTACTAACATATTTGTTGTGCATGTGTGGAAAGGTGATAAATCATGGTGATGTGATTTAAACATAGCAATTGTAAATATATGTCCCTCATAACATGAAACTAGAGCTTTGAATGACAGAACATCCAATAAAATGCATCGTCCACCTTTCACTATGTCGAAAATAAAACCATGACTGCATTGTCAACCATATAAGACCCTGTAAGTAGCATCGAAACAACAACATAATATGTGTGACATGACTATCTTTGAGCCTCCAGACTACAAGGGGACCCACCTACTAGTATTATATTTTTAGCATAGTTTAAATAATAGGGCTGTAGCAATACTTTGCGGGCGAAATTCCTTGTTGTGATTTTAATCGTCAACAAACTGGTGAATCCACAGGGAAATCTGTTTCCAACATATTAAGAACTCATAATGTATGTTTTCGCAGAACAAGAACAACATATCAAGAAGATATAACCAGAATGATTACACAACAGGGGGAAGTGAGCGGATTTAATGGAAAAAGGACAGGGAATTTGGGAATAACTCATGGAAAGTGTCAAGTATGAGGGGGTTTATCCATGTATGCATAATCATTCAACCAAAATTTTCTATTGACTTCAAGGAGAATTTTTTTATGTATTTTCTCTTTTGAATCTCAAAATGGATGAAGAAATGGAAATCAAAAGAAAAAAGTAACCAATTATCTCATAAGACAACAGTGAAAGCAGATAACAAATTCAATGACGCTTTCAAGGGGAACATCATAACAGTCGTGTAAGCTTGATTGTTATTGACTAACAATAATCTGCAGGAGTGTCACTGTGGCAGAACTAATCCAACATTTTATTCTTGACCAAAAATTTGAAATCAAAAAGAACAAACGCAAGAAATGTCATAACAGAAATGAAACTGCAAAAATGAAAACAACAGAACTGAAATGACAGAAAAGAAAACAGCAAAAGGAAAACTACTAAAATGAAGCAGAGTTGAAAACTGTAAAAGCAGAATTGAAGAAGCATTAATGGAAACTACTAAAAAATGAAAAACAAAACTGAACTACTAATGTACAGAACAATCCAAACAACGTTAAACTCTTCAAGTTGGTTCCACATAGTGTTTTAATTGAGAATCATTAGTGTTGTAGGAAAACAATCACTCTTGTAAATATTTCAGAATGTAAGAGTTTGTACCCAGGACAAAAGCGATCTTGAAAGGACCTAGCCATAATTTTTTAAACTTTGAGTGTCTTCCCCTATCAGTATGAGTTGAATCCCACAATAATACTTTCTCATTGACTTTAAATTTGACAGTCTTGAAACTCTTGTTGAAATACTTCTTGACAGTCTTTTGTCTCCTTTTTATATTACCCAAGGAAAACATCCTTTTCTCCTCTAAATCCAAGAGTGCATTCATTATTTGTGAAAAATCAGAAGAATTTAATTCTTCGATCTGTAGCATTAACCGTACGTAGGAAATTTCCATATCAGTAGGAAGAATGGCTTCTTGACCATAAAAGAGGTGGAAATGAGTGAAAACAGTGCTCACCTTGGTGGTGTTTTGATCTGCCCAAAGAGCGTAAGTGAGGAGAGTGTGTCATTAACGAGGCTTATCTTCGACAATCCTTTTTACAATTCTCACCAGATTCTTGTTGGTAGACTGAGACTGCCCATTTCCTTGAGGATAATAAGTTGACGAGGTGAAAGGTTTAACCCCCAACTTAGCTGAAAATTGGGTCAGCTTAGCAGAAATAAAAGCGGGACCATTGTCTATAATAATTTCCAATGGAAGACCAAATCTGGAAAATATGTTATTTTCAAGGAAAGGAATCACCTGATCATCTATCAAATGTTTAAGTGGGACAAATTCAGCCCATTTTGTAAAATAGTTTGTGGTCGTCAAAATAAATAATTGTCCTGTTGAAGAAGGAGGATTAATAGGACCAATAAAATCTAATCCCCACTTTGAAAAAGGAAAGTCTGGGAGGACATGTTGTAATGACATGGTTGAAAGGTGTTCTTTCCCAACAAATTTCTGGCACTTGTCACAAGATCTCGAAAAAACATAAGAGTCATGAAAGATTGAAGGCCAATAGTATCATTTTCTAATAATTTTGAAAGCAATAGTTTTAGTATAAAAATGACCTCCTACGTGAATCACAGATTTTGAAGAACTATGAGTTTCTTGCAATAGTTTTTGTGCTTCCTCATTGTTTACACAACGAAACAACATACCATCATTAGATCTTCGAAACAAGAAGTCTCCTATAATGACGTATCTAGAAGATTAAAGATGGGTCCTTCTTCTTTGGTGAGTGTCTAAGTTATCTGGACATCTTTGGTTTTGTAAATAGTAAACCAAATTCTTATACCAAGGATGTTCAGACACAAGAAGGATCTAATTATCAATGTAGAATATTGTTGATAGGGAACTGTTTTGTTCATCAATTTCTAAACTAGTTTCAACATGTTGAGCTAAGTGAAGGGCTAAGTCATTTCCCTTGATGGTGGTAGAAGTCACGATAGTTAAATCATGCTCCTGGATCTTGGCAAGACAATGTGCAAGCTTCCTTGAAAGATAATTCTGTGAGAGCAAAAACTTGATAGTAGGTAAAGTGACTTTTACCAACGTATGATTTCCTAAGATGAAGTGGCGAAATTTTTCAATAGCCTTAACAAGAGGAAAATAATGTTTTTTAATAAAAGAATATTTAAATTCATCATCAGACAAGATTTGACTCATGTAAGCCATTGGTTTTTCATTTCCTTAGTCATCACATTGCATGAGGATAGCAGAAATTGCTTCCTCTGTGGCATTAGTATATATCGTGAATTCTTTCTCAAAATCTGGCTTCGCCAAAACCGGTGCGGAACTAATTACTTTCTTGATTCCTACAAAAGAATTTTCGACATCATTTGTCCAAGAAAAAGAATGATATTTCTTAAGAAGATTATGAATCACTTTGATCATTACAGCAAAATTAGGAACAAACCTAAGGATGAAGTTAATAACACCCATAAAATATTGAACCTCCTTCTTGGAAGTGGGAGTAGGCAGATTAAGGATAGCAGTAATCCTTTTAGGATCAGTGCTTATTCCCAAATTAGAGACAATTTTTCCAAGGATCTTGCCCTTGGTAATGCCAAAAATAGACTTAGAAGGGTTTAGAGAAATGCAAAATTTATTGCATCGCATGAGAACCCTTTTAACATGACAAAAATGATCTGATCGGTTTTTAGAATACACAGTTAAGTCATCAAGATAGATCTGAATTATCTTTCTGATCAAATTTTCAAAATATATTTGCATAGCTCTTTGAAAGGTGGAACCTACATTAGATAAGACAAAAGGGATATTTTCATAAGAAAAGGTTCCCCAACTAGTAATAAAGGTGGTTTTATACTTATCTTCCCTTTTTACCTTGATCTAATTGTAACCAGAGAAACCGTCAAGTAAGGACATCATTTGTGACCCTGCCACTTGCTGCAAAATCATTTCCATATTAGGGAGAGGGAAATGATATTTTATGCTAGCTCAATTCAATGCACAAAAATCTATGCATAATATGATAGGACTAGTTCTTTTCCGAGTGGGAACCAAATTGGAAACCCATTCAAAATACTTGACCGGAAAGATGATCCCAGCCTTCAAGAGTTTTTCCAACTCCTTTCGAATAGTTTCTTCTAGTAAAGGGTTGATAGGTCTTTGTTTTTTCCTAACTAGTTTTATGCCCTCCTTGATAGGAATGGCATGTTGTATAAGAGTAGGATCAAAACCAAAAAAATCCTCATAAGACCAAGCAATAACATCTTGAAATTCGCCAAGTAGCTTGGCAAACTTATTTTTTTCTTCATCAGAGCATTGAGCACCTATTTTAACATTCTTTGGAGACTCGGGTGTTCCAATGTTCAAGGAAATGGTTTCACCCACTTTCCTTTTTGACTCCTCTTCTTTATGTTTCTCTTTATTTCCTACATCATTCTATGAAAATGAACTCTCTAGAGGATTCAAGCCCTTAGGAATCATGTTATCTTCCATGGATATAATTTCCTTAAGCTTAAAAGGTTCATTTTGATGAAAGCACAGATGCTCTCATCACTAGGGAAGACTTGCCATGATTCTATATTGCCAGGGATATGTGGATGATATAGAGATTGAAAAGTACAATCAGGTCTTTGAGGCAGAAGTTGTCGATTAGGGGAGGCTATAAAAACAACTAATTGATCAATCATTGAATTCAATTCCCTCTTAACATGAGTAATGTTGAAAGATAGTAGGTTCGAGATAAGTGCCCAAATAGTTTGGGTGTATCATTTCATCAACTTGTTGCGAGGAGAGTATATCTTACGTACAAGGTTCAAAACAAGCTCAGAATCCCAAAAAAATGTAAGGTGACCACAACCCATATTATAGGCGTTTTCAATGCCTAATAATAAATCTCTGAATTCAGTGACATTGTTTGCGCAAGAAAACTCCAACCTATAAGAAAAGTTATGAATTTTCCCCACAGGAGAGTAAAGGATAATGACAGCTTTGTTTCCTTCATTAGAGCATGATCCATCAAAGTGCATATGCCACATACCGTCATCTAAGTCGATTTGTTCCAAGGGAGTGTTATCCTCCTTGGAAAAGATGGAATACACCCCTAGGTCCTCTTCGATATAATTCACATTAGGCTATGGAAACATGCCATGGTGTGGTTGTAGCATCTTCTTCAAACTCAAAAATCCCATACTTTTTAATGACTTTGGTAGGATTTGTGGTAGATTGGACAGGGACTTGGTGACTATCTAAGTTACCAATCACTGACGAAGTTAAAGATTGAGATGAGGAAGCACTTCTAGTGCCACCAGATCCACCACTAGATTCCATCTTGTCGATAATAGTTAAGGGAGAGAAAGACAAACTAGATGAATTAGACAAGGTTCTCCTTAGGGCACTTTGCTGGGTTGATAACACAATGTTCCTTCTTCCTATTTCAGCAATAGGATTAATTTCAAGTGATAAGCATCCTCTTCTCCTAAAAACATGAAGGTATAAGGATATGCAAGGAAGAACAAAGATGGAGGAAAGAGAAATTTATGGTTAATTCCTAGGCTGTCTATGTCTAGCTTCCCAATGTTCTTGGGCACTTATGTCTTGTTCAATTGTTGCCCATGAACAATTAAGCTCAGCCCAAGTATTAGCAATGTATAGAATGGTGTTAAACAAGTTTAAAGCAATGTTGGTCTAATCTTGAAGACAATGCTCAATATTAGGATACCTTTTAATAGGTACAGTCATTAACAATGAAACAGTAAAAAAAATCAATATCAGAAAAATAGATATATTTGATGATAATGAAACATAAAAATCAACCAGAGAGATATTGAATATCTCCCCAGTATGGTCGCCAAATAAATGTTGAGGTGAAGATATGAAATGATATTACTCAAGCATTTTCATATCTTATTTGGATAAAGTAAGATAGACGGGAATATCACCCTAGGTTTATAGCCATCAAAAATTGTTTCCT
>SNQJ01S0034260.1:0-16873 GCA_010110895.2 Picea sitchensis | reverse complement strand
ATTCAATTTCTTCTTAGGAATTTGATTCTGGTGTCCTTTTTCTTCATCAAATCTCCCACGACAGTGGTGTATTTTGGATATGTACACAAAGTTGTGATCTTATTTTCTAATTCATTTATCCTTGTTTGTTTGTCTCTTTTCACCACTTTCTCTTGCTTCAGTTTTCTTTCAACTTTAAGCACCATTTCCTTCATCTTATTTTCGTTGGTAGAAGACTGAAGCACCCCTATGTACAACATGTCCCTTTACTGATGGTGCAATTCAATTATATCAGTTGGTTGAATTTCCTCCAGAGTTACTCTTATTTGGTTTGTTGTTTAATATGTTTGAGAGAGGGGCTTTGGCACCTTAGATTCCAACAGGGACAAATTGAAAGTACCTTGTTGGTAATCCACTACTGATAGAAATATTTTTTTGGTTGTATCCCCACATGGATAAGGGTACATCTCCTTCTTCATCTCCTGGTTTTGTGTTTTGATATTTGGGTAGTGAGAGAACAAAGAAGGTTTTTTTTTCTATTTATCCTTCACTTGTATAGGTTCTCTTGATTCCTCCTACTAACAACACAACTAAGGAGAGATGCTAAATGGTTATGGTTGGTCCCTTAGGGTTTACCTCAGCTTCAATTTTCCCTTGAGTTATTTTCAATATTCCCTTCCCTTTATCTAGGGCTCCTATCATATTATCCTCTAGATCCACTTCTTCATCCCATTTAGGATTTTTTCTCTGCTAATCATCCACCTCCATTCTAGACTGCATCTATGAGAATGTCCTTTTCTCAGGTTGGGTAATCTAGATTTTGTTGGCCTGGTCCAATAAAGAAACTTAACTGGAGATCTCACTTCCTAGGATTTGTATGATTTCCTCCCAACAATATAGATTTGTAGTTATTTCCACCAAATAATTAGGTTGGTGCTTGTAGGTTGGAAAGGAAAACATATCCATGTGATCTATTGAGAATTGTATACCTAGTGCCTTCTTCCAATGGGTTTTGAGTATGTCTTCAAAACTAATCACAAACACATCTTCTATAATATTTCTGATTTGCAAAAATTCCCAACAACTTACACATTAACACCCTACCTACTAAGAACTAAAACTAAAAGTGGAAATTAGCTGGAAATGAAAACTATATTGAAGAAATGAAACTAACTACTAATGTACAGGGTGAGAAAACTCTACAATATTTAGTACTACAAAAGCTGCTTGAGGAATATCCCATTTACAAGATCCCCCAACAATTCTCCATCCAGATTAGCCAGCTCATAACTATTATTGTCTTGTACTGCAGAAACTTGGAAAAGCCCAACCCATAAATTATCAAATTTTCCATGATTTCCTTTGGCTTCTCTTTTGGCATCCCATTTCAAAACCATATCTCCTATCATGAAATTCCTTTCTTTGGCCCTTTTTTCAAAGATCTTCTTCATTCTTTATTGATGGATCTAAGAATTAGTTTTTACTAGTTCCCTTGTTTGTTGAATTCTATAAATTGATTTATCCTTCTCTGTATATCATCTTTGTCTTCTTATTCATCTTGTAATAACTTCATGACAGGGATACTGAGATGAATGGGAAAAATGGCCTCCAAACCATAAACTAGCTGGAAAAAGAGAAGCTCCAAGTGATCGTTTAATGCGTATCTCGTCTTCCTACACAACATATTTTAAGTGAGAATCCCATGCCTTCATGTTTTGTGATATCATCTTCTTGATCATTATGATTAAACTTTCATTTGAATATTCATCCATGCCATTCCCTTGTTAATAATAAATAGTGTAATTCCCAAGTTCTATGTTGTAATTTTGGCAGAATTGTGTCATTTTAGCATACTTGAATGCTTGTACATTGTTTATGATAATATTTCTTGGGAAACCAAATATAGCTAGAATGTTTTATTCAAGGAACATAATGATAATTGTGTCTATTGTTGCTCTTTTGGGGATGGCCTCCACCCATTTAGTAAATTAATATGTAGCTATTAGGATCCATTTATGTTGGCCACTTGAATTAGGATTGGTTTCACCAATGAATTTTAACCCCCATTGTTGGAAAGGTGTCTCAACTTGGATTGGCCTTAGTGGGAGTGGTAACAGATTTTTTTTCCCTACAAACATCTAAGATTCTGCACATGCCCTGACCATTGAGTTTACGTCAGAAAAAAAAGAAGGCCAATAATAACCAACTATAAGAATCTTATACGCACTAGCTATCTATACATGATGGCCACCACATACCCGTTTATGGAACTCAGTGATTATACCCCCTGTGTCCTCTTCAATGATACAGTTAAGAAATATACTTCTTGGATATTCTCAAAATAGGTTTTCTCCCATGATGTAATATTCAACTTCTTCTAGTTTTATCAATATATCCTTTGCCTTGTCCCATTCTGGTGGGCACTATAAGTTCCGGAGATAGAATATTGTATCCCTATTCCAATTAGACTATGTAAATTTTGGACTTACCTTCAGAGATAGTTCTTGTGGTTCATCAACTTTAGTTTCTACTAATATGAGGATTGGTGATATTGTATTCACATGTAAATCTTTGAAATTTGACTCATCTAACAACTTAGCTAACCCTTTCCCTTTTACTAGTTTTGTAGGCTTTCTCTCTACATCATATTCCTAAAGTTTGGAAATCCATTTACCTATTTTTCCTTAATTGTCAGGATGAAAGAGGATATATTTTATGGCACTGGTGGGAACATATGTTAGGATTTTAGAATGAAACCCATAGTATCTGAATTCCTTGAGAACCTTCACCAAAGAGTATTCTTTCTTCTCCATACCATTGTATTTYAACTCAATGTGCCTCATTKTTTTTTTAATAACACAACAACAACAATGTTTTCAGAGGAAAACTAAAATATGAGAAACTCCTTGTCATAATTTGGACTGACCAGGATTGGATATTATCGTAAGTCTTATTTGATTTGTTGGAAGGATTCTATAGCTTCAACAGTCCACCTAATTCCATTGTCTTTCTTCAACATATCAATAATGTTCTTCATTATTTCTACAAAATTAGGAATGAATTTTCTGAGAAAAATTATTTTTCCCAAAAAGGATTGCACTTCTTTTTTATTTACGGGAAAACCAGTTAGTTTGATTGCCTCAAATATTTCAGAATATATTATGACTCATTCCTTGGATACTATGTGGCATGTTGACGATTAAAATCACAACGAGGAATTTCGCCCGCAAAGTATTGCTAAAGCCCTATTATTTAAACTATGCTAAAAATATAATACTAGTAGGTGGGATCCCCTTGTAGACTGGAGGCTCAAATATAGTCATGTCACACATCTTATGTTGTTGTTTCGATGCTACTTATAGGGTATTATATGGTTGACGATCCAGTCGTGGTTTTATTTCCAACATAGTGACAAGTGGATGATGCATTTTATTGGATGTTCTGTTATTCAAAGCTCTAGTTTCATGTTATGAGGGGCATATATTTACATTTGATATGTTTAAATAACATCACCATGATTTATTACCTTGATAAACATGCAGAAGAAACATGTTAGTAATGAGATAAACAAAAGAAAAGGGAAGAAACTTATGAAAAAAAAAAAATCTAAAGGAAAGGGCCTATGTTTATGCTATGTTAGAAATTATGTGCAATTAAAAATGTGAAACGTGTTTGTGTTAGTCCTAACTATTAAATGGTTATGTGATTTTCGTTTGAGTTATGGTGAGAACATAGGATATGGAAATTAATATGGTATGTCATAAGGATTTGGCAAGGTTTCACATAGATATTTTGGGTGGCACATTGGGCAAGGAATAATGGTCGTAGATTTCAATGGTTGGAAATTAATGATATGGTTAAACATTATGGTGAGTGTTGGTTGTCTTGTACTTTGGAATTGAATGGAAGAGGAGATGGAAGCGATGTGAAGTAAATGCACGTCACTCAATACTCCCCCATCAAGCCGTTACCCTAGCATGGTTATTTTTGCATTTCGATCTGCTGGTGGTTAAGCTCAGAAATTCAAGCTTGGGAAGAAAACTCTCAACCAACTCACCCCTTTTAATCTATTGGTTGTAGGTATGGTTATTTTTCACTCATCCATGAATTACACTCTGTGTATGAATGAATAATGGCTCAGTAATGCTTGGTTTTATGTCTTCCTGAGAATTGCAACTGTGTAAATGCGTGGTTTTTCTCTCTGGAATGAATGTGTGGTTATTCGATTTGCAAGTAAAGAATGGGTTTGGTTGAGTTGTGCATTCGTTGGTTGTTTCGATGGTGAAAATCGTGATGGGTCTCTGTGGTTTTTGAATGAATATGGGTATTATCGCTCTGTTTTATTGATCGAGGGTTTCACTTTGTGCATTCAGTGTTGGTTTGTTGGCATAGGGGTGTACCTAGGTTTTAATGCTCAAGAGTGCACCAACATATCCCTAACTACCGACCCTTTTCGACAACACATGGCGGATGAATTCTCACCCAAGGTAGAGGGAGTGGTGGTTGCAAGACTTAGGTGTAATGCATGACCTTAGGCTGGGAACTGACTTGTGATTATCTTTCTTACAACACACTTAGCATCAATTATTTCTAACATGCATTCAGTAATACACTTCCTTGAAGCACAAACCACTGCAGTAATTACTCATATCTATCACTTAGAAATGATAAACATGTTATACTCAATAGATTAAGCAGTTAGCGTCTTATGTATCATATCTAGCATGCAGTCATATCTCATAAGCACAAAGCATCAATAAATCTATCCTAAACTGTATCAAAGCACTTAGCAGAGAGAGACAAACACATCAACCTTGATTACCACGGAGTTATCATGGTTCACCCCACCTGGGCTACGTCCATAAAGTCTTCTTTATATTATCTTGGTCAAGCATTTACAACACAAATCTTCAATGACCCTTACTTCACATAGGACAGGAGATCCACGCACACTTTTTTTAGATCCTCCTTCCCTGAGCTACGTTTTAGAACAAAGCCTTCTTACAATTATTTTCATTTATCTCTATAAGTTTTTCAACACACAGTAGGCACAGAGATGACTTGATCACATAGATCCAACTTATGCACTAAGCCATTGAATAGACAGGGCCTCCTTTATTACATGGCCTAGAACTCTATTTATACATTACAAAAAGGCCTAATCATGTGTAAAACCATGGGCCGATATCCCTTTCCCGTTATAATATTCCCCAAAAACCCAAAAGGTTCCTAAAGGTGGGTGATATCACGTGATCTCCACTTGGCTATCTTCATCTTCGATAGGAAGTCAAAGTACCAAATGGTCAACTATGACAAAGTATTCCTTAAAACTTGGTCAAGGGCCACAATGCCCCCAACACTCTTTTGTGACTCGGCCCGATTCACTCTTCTCTGGGTAACTATGCCTCAAAATCCCTGATCTTGGCTCGAGCATCTTCGACCTGTTGTTGTTCCAAGGCCTCCTACTCAGTGAACTCCTGAATGAGTGCGTTACTAACTAGTCCCTCTAAGCGCTACTCTACTATGTTCCTGACCTATTCCAGGTCTGTTCCTTGGCTCTCAATCTCTAATAATAATTGACATGCCCTATCCTACAAAGGTTGGGGTGCTCACGTCCTTCCATGATCTTGATTGGATCATATAGAATACCTTTCTTGCCGCGATCTTATTTGACCATTGGGACCTCTTCATTTTCTCTATGAATTAGGTAGGGCCTTTAAACGTACCTATAAATTCGTCTTGGTACTTCACCTCTGAACATCAATTTATACAATTCGAGGTTCAGGGATGGTTCTCGTAATATAAAGGCACTTCTACTACTTAATTTCTTACATTCTTTAGTGAGTGCCTTAATCCTTTCTCTTGTACTTTGGGCATTCACTTCGTTGAATCCGCGTTCTTCTTGTGGAGTAATCGGTATAGCTTGGAGCTCTAGTTCTATTACTCTTTGTTGCAGATGATGAATGACTTAAACAAGATTCATTACTTGGCATTCTATGGGTTCTTCTGCCTTCTGTTCTAAGATGGTCATAGAGAGAAATTCTCTGTTGGCATGTTCTTCGATCCTGATTTGCTTCACGGGAAGTTGCTCCTTATCCTTTTGGATATTTGCGCGTTCTTTATCAAACTTCTCTTGGATGACCTCCTTCTCTAGCTGTGCAGCTTAGTGCTACTCTATGATTTCCTGCGTTATTAACGTGCTTTTAGGGCACAGGTGGCATGCTTGGCTGTTACTTCTTCTTCTTTGAGAGTACTTCAATGGGTGGGAAATCTGTGAGTTTAGGCCCAGCTCATCTCCTACTTCAGTGTTCCTTACGCCATAGTACGATTAGGCTTGCATTTGGAAATTTGGAGGGCTCGTTGTATTCCTTGGAGCTCAAATTTGATTCTATCATACATTAAATACATTGCTTGGCCTCCTTCTTTTAGTAGTATCTTCTATAGCTTCAGAACAGTTCTTGAGGAGAATCATCTAGATTGAGCATACTCTTCATATTGGTCATGGTCACATTAGCTTTCCTCTTAACGAAAGACTTGAAGAAGGTGACCCTTTTCTATTTTTTAGAACTTCGACTTCATCTTCTAATTGTTGTTCAACTTCTTCTAGGTCTTCATCGTTACATTCTTCATCTGGTGTAATGGAAACTGTCCTTACAGAGTGGCTATCCACATGTTGAACCTCTTTCACGTTTAGTTTGTCTCCTTTTGTCTTCTTTGGCATTCTTTGTATTCTATGTCTTCTTGGGCCTAGGTTATTGTCTATGCACCCAACTTATGGGTTGATGATATCTGAAATATCCATTGGATTTGATACTGTGAGGGAGGTCCTTGACCATTCCTTGTTGATCTCTTCAAGGTCTTCTTCTGTCGGTTTATAATAGGACTATAGTTGTTACTGGTGCTCATCAGCGCGTGGAGTTAGTTATATGAAGTGGCGGTCAGCGTTGAACATTAAAGGGTCTGAATCTGTGGAGTGTGTTCTGAGTAATGCGAGGTGTGTCTTGTATTGTGGTCTTCAACTGGAAGTAGTATCTATGTCGTGAAAGGGTCCATTCATTGCGGCATTATAAGTGATCATAGGATGTCGTAATCTCGGAGCTGTATCCTGGTTGAATTTCATAACACATAGGAGGTATGTAAGAGGGAAGGATGCTCAGGATCAGCTTGGAGTTTGCGATGTCATCTCTATGTTGAAATGCGTTTCGGTGTCGGGGATGGTCCGGCTTGAGAAGTGGATGGAGAAGATGCAACTCCTCTTGGCGGGGCTTGGACTCCGGTGGACATTCCTCTTTCCGACATTCCTCTTTCGGTTCTTAAGTTAGCGAGTACTTCTCTCACTAATTCTTCTACTGTGCTAAGCTCATCGCACATGTAAGCTCAGGATCACTTTCTCAGGTTGTCCAATGGGATGAAGGAATGCCAAGTAATGGGTAGAGAGAAAGCGAGGGGTAGTCACTATTTCACAATGTGGGTCTTTTGTGAGCTCAAGATCTCAATTGGAAAAAGTATCTTATGGGCATGGCCCTATGGGATAGAAGTAAAGTAAGGCGTAACAATGCTTGCAGCAGTGAGGAGAGTCCATTGCAATGATGCATTACATTATAATAGTCTAACGGTCATGTAACAGGTCATAACTTTCTTTATAGTCATTCGGGCCGTCAGTGGAATGGGTATATCGTCATCTAATGGCTATATTACTTCGACATGGTGAAGTGCCATATGTCCTTATTCTGCTATCCCGACGAAGCTCAAATTGCGTAATTTTTTTCCTTCTGCGGGGTTTCTTTTGGAACGTTCTATAATTTCTCCAACTTCACTTTCTTCTTCATGAGTTTTCTATCCTTCTTCGATGAGGAGCTTAGGTCTCGTTATTCCTTTTTTCATTCTGATTCTTTCTTCTCTTGGCATGGTAACTGCGGTGTTAGCGATTTTTTCTTCAGATCCACAGGTATTACTTGTCCAACATATTTTGGTCCTCTGTTGTTCTTCTAGCATTCTGTCAACTTAGTCATCCAAGTTCCTAGGGTCAAGAACCCTTGATTTGTTCTCATGTTATTCAATCAAGCTAGCGTGATCCTTCTAGTCGAGGAAGTCTCTTATCTCTTGTCTCTGTTGTTCTAGGTCCTTTTATGCTTCCTATTTTCTAGCTTGATCTTTCTCAATCAAAGGTTTACCAAGTAACATAGTAAAAGGGGCGCTATCCTCCATGAACTTAACAATATCAAAATCTTCTTATGTCAAAGCTCCATGAGAATTCATAGATATCTGTGTGATATTTCCACATAGGTTTACCAACTCTCATCTGAATAACCCTATTCCTCCTAATGGAGGGATCAAAGCAGGCTTCCCTATAGCTTTTCTAGGCTCCTTCGTCATAATGTTCAACTTTGGTGTTTCTTCATCCAAAACCACAGTCCAATGTCAGAGAATCTCCTAATGCGACTTTGATCTTTCTTCTTGAAGATCTTTGACAACCTAACATGTTGGTGGTCATTCCAAGGTATCTCATCTATAGCAATATCTTTTCCGATTCTTTCTAGGTTTCTTATATAATCTTGGTCTCTTGATCTCCTTCTTGCTCTATATTCAGCACTTTTCAAGTCTAGAAATCATTATAGGGAAATCAAAAAAATTCATGATCCATAGATTTACAAAAAAAACAAAAAGCTGGGTCTTCACCGGGGCATTCATAGAAAGATGTCGATTATGCGCGAAATTGTAACAAGACTTAATCCTCTCTTTCTCTTCGATCCCAACTTTTCAAGTCTTTGTGTGCTAGGATCATATGATTAGCCTACAAAATATATTTCTGATCACGCGCATCCATTGGTTTGATCCCATAATTCTTTCAATGCATGGGTATAACATATCTATCACTATACTTATCGGATCTATTCATATCAAACTTTGTTTCATCTATTAATTCCCTAGTTTTAAATCTGGTAGAATCTATCAAACATACCTAGATCCATGCTTTAGAAACAAAAATTTCACTTATCTTACTTCTACAAAGCACAAAGCTTCCCGGATCTAATAATTTTAACTATTCTTACCTTTATTAAAACACAGAAATTACAGATATTACCTCTTTCTTCGCATATCTTACTTCGTTTCTTCAGATCTGACCTCTCTAACCTCTCTTTCTTCAGATCTAACCTCTTTTCTTCATATCTGCCCTTTCTTTCTTGTCACAAATCTTCACAAGTCAAACAGAATCCTCTTTAGCACTAGAGTGATAGATCTATGCATAGAGATTATTTCGCACAAAGATTATTCTCCTTAAGTTCCTAGCAATGACAATTCTAGGTCCTGGCAAAGGAACCATTTTTGTACAGGGTGAACCGAGGTTCAAAGACTCAAGCACCAACAAAGCCTTAACTACCGACCAGCACTGACAACACTGCGATCATATGAAGTCTCACCGGAGGTGGAGGCAAGGGTGGTTGTGGGACTCAGATGTCTGCAACCTTAGGCTGGAAGGACATAGATCTTTGTGATTATGTTTCTTACATTGCACTTAGCATCAGTTATTTCCTAACATACATTCATGAATACGCCATAAAAGCATAAACCTTTGCATTAATTACTCGGATCTAGCATAGAAATGTCGCCGGGTTATACTCAATAAGATTAACTTAGCACCTTATGTATAATTATCTAGCATGCATTCGCATCATAAGCACAAAACATCAATAAATCTATCTAAACATGTCAGAGCACTTAAAGAGAGAGAGACAAACACATCAACATAGTACACAGAGTTACCATGGTTTCACCTCCACCCTAGGGCTACATCCATAAAGTCTTATTTATATTATCTTGGTCAAGCAACTACAACATATAGCTTTAATGACCCTTACCCCACATAGGACAGAATCCTACGCCAATGCGTTGGATTCTCTTTCCCTGGGTAGATCCAAGCATTAATCCTTCTCACACTCTGTGCACTCAACACTATTACAACATGCACGCGGAATCTTATAGTCACATAGACTTCTGATCACATAGAACCAATTTATGCACTAAGTCATTGACTAGGCAAGGCCTCCTTTCTTACATGGCCTAGACCTCACATTTATGCATAGAAAAGGCCTAAACAAGGGCCGACATCCTTTTCCATTACAATATTCCAAAAGTAAAGGTTCCACAAAGGTTGGAAAGATCGATGATCTCACTTCTCTATCTTCTCTTCAATAGGCGGTCGAAGTACCAAATGGTCAACTATGACCAAGTATTCCTCAAAACTTGATTGAGGTGCCAACATGGTTTCTTCCTTACAGTTATGAGAGTAACCCTGTCTAGTCATATTCAAACTATCATTTATTTGATATGTATGTTTCTCGGGATGCCATCTGGTTGCTGTGTTTTCCAAAGTCATGGTCGTGGGCCTACTCACATGGTCTTAGCATCAAGTATCTCATAAGTCGGTCTTAGGGTGGCCATTGCCCAAGATATATGCTTTTGGTTGATTGGGTGATATAAGTTATGCCTCGGGTTCTACATTCTCACTGGCATTGTTATCAAATGATTCAACTCATAAGAAATTGACAGAGGTTATACCTATGTGTGTTTGGGTAATTTTCATTGTTTAGTGGATGTACACCAACCCTTTGAAAATGTGAATGTACTATGTGTATCATTTCTACCCTACCACGTCATTGTTTCCTCTATGGATAATTGTAGCACCATTTCCTGAACCACGAGAGTTATAAGGAACGCTGTGGTTTCTATGATGCTTGTATCGAGGGATATTTGATTGTGGTTGATAAGTTTTAGGGACCTCGGTTCTCACATGCAGATTTATATTCATCCACTCTTGATTGCTTCATTGTATTCATTGTGACTGAGCCCAATTTTAATAATCCCTAACTGTTCTCACTCTTGTCGGGCATGCTACAGTTTGTCAGGATTTATTGTAAAGTGATGGTTATATGGCGGTTGTATGGTACTATCTAGTCTTTATTTGGTCGCGGGTTGAGCAGTTGTGACCAGTAGGTATGTAAATTACTTGTAGTCAAAGGGTTGCCTCTTTTTCTTTATATTTTGAATCACTATGTTCTACAACAAGGTGTTGAATTCAAATTGTAGAATCCTGTGTGTTTCACTAAGCCCGGTCGGGATCATATCAAGTTATGAGATTAATAAATTTGTTTACCTTGTTATGTTTACTGTGTATCTATTATAGAAGCATCGTGCATGTTGTAAGTAAGTGCATTAATAATGATGAAGCTCGGGGTTTATATTATGGTTTCATTGCAAAGTTTTATTGGTTGATAGGATGAAGACTGTGTGTAATCGGACATATTTTGGAAGTTTGTTGTTCAATTTGGAAAAGGGACATGTGTATATTTTTTATTTGGGCGATTGTGAATTGATGGACAATATATGATATTTTAATAGAAATCTATTATGGACAGAGGTGGAGCAATGTTGTTGTGTGTTTTTCTTTTCGATTTTTAAAATAAAGGAAAGAAATTAGAGACCAAGCATTCTCTTAAGAGGACTATTGAAATTCCTTTTGATTATGAGTATGATTGGAGTCTATATTAATTAAAATTTTTACGAGGAATTTGAGGTTGGACCAATGAACAATTTGATACACAGTGATTATTGAATTAGCATTGGTATGTTTTGTGTGATGCAGTATGTTTATTGATTACTTGATTTGTTTTATGAATAATATTCATTATTTCCCTACGCGCCATTCTCTCACTTTTCCACATTACGAGGTCCCTCACCCTGATTCACTATTCACTCCTATCCTTTAAAAATTAAATTATATTTAAATGAAGACTCTATATTATAGTAGTTGAAGGATGGCACATGGATGAGTTACAATGATATCTTTGATTTACAATACAGTTGATCGTTTGATGATTTGTTGGTATGTGTGTGATATATTACCCTTCATTTTACCACTTTTTCTCAATACAATCCCTCAAATATCTGAGCCATATTCACCCCTTGTTCATTGACATGTATTAAGCGATTTTATGGATTGGATTGCATGATGCTGATATGTGTTCTTAGCAAAAATTTATTTCATATTTAAAAGAGATGGCATGTATGGTTTGTTGAATAAAATAGTTGCTAATAATTAATGCATACATGAACGAGATTTTTTAGTAGAGGTAGCCACCATGGTTGGAATTAGCAGGAGAGGAAATTGGAATGAGGGGCCCTAGAAGGAAAGGTTTTCTATACACTTTGATGTAAACTCACAATAGTTAGGCCATCTATTTCAAGATAGGTTTTTTAAATGGATTGCGAAAGGTGTGGTCCAACCTAGGCCAAAATGGCCTCCCTTCCAACCCCATCACGTCCCTAGTATCCATGTACCCCCTCAACACTCATTACAACCTTAAGTCCACGACCCGCGTGAATGGAAAGATATTGTCCTCTCGGCCGGTCTCTTGACATCGTGGGCCCCAATTATCTACCTACTCTCCTCCACACATTGACAAATTTTTCAAAGGCGCCCCTACACACTCCTGATGAAGTCTTCCCATGCAGGAAAGAGGTTGAAAACCAAAGCACACCATGCACTTGATAAAGGAAAAGTTGTTGCTTCCCCCTCCTCACACTCAAATGACTCAGCCAAATCTGTGTCCTCCTGCTTGAATTTGAGAGATAATTTCTCTCATGTTATCAGTGAGATTAGGCCTAAAGGCTCCACACAACCTAAGGAAGATTTAGAGAAATAAAGGGAGACAACAACAACAAGGGGAAAGTGCCTCCTAGAGTGGCAAATATGGGTTTTAAGTATTTTATTTATTGATTGATAGGCAGGTTGATACGAAATTTTTGGACCCAGTGCACTATTTTTTTTCGGATATGTGGATATTATATTTTTAGATATGATTTCAAATATCATTGATATTCATTTTCAAATTTTGAGAGTGATGATGGGAGCCACAAAGAAAGATTTGTTTAATTTATTAACTAGTTGTGTTATGCTTGTTAAGAAAACTAAAGGGAGTCACAAGGGGTCCCACCTACTAGTTATTATTTATTAAAGACCCTTATTTGTATTACAGTAATCTCACTCCCCATAACTAAAAATTTGGTTGAGTTATTATTTAGTTAAGTTAACTAAATAGGTAGTTTAACTACTTCGACTAATTTTGATTTCTTAAAGGTAAAAAGAGAAGGAGGAACAAGGAGAATAGAAGGAGAAGAATACTAAGGTGCGCTCTTGATTTTATTATTGAGATAATTTAGTTTTCATTCATTATTTAATTCATTTAAACCCTAATTCTCTTTTTTGATAGCATGGTCCTATTTTAGACAACAAGATTCAGAGCTGAATTAAATCATTCGATACACTTTTTTTTTAGAGGTGTTGAGCTATCTTTGATAGTGTGTGTGGAGCTTGTCTATTTGTGAATTAAATTTTATGGCTGATAAAGGCTATTGTCTGCGAGTTAGTGGGAAGCAATTTGTGGCAAGATGATGTAGCTTTTAAAGTTCAGGCATTTACTTTCTGTCGGAATTCCTTTTGTATGGTTTTCATAGGGACATCTAAGTTTGACTTTGGTCAAAACTGCAATTTTAATAAAGAGAGCGATTCTTTGATAAATTGGATACTGGAATAAATGATTGCTTTATGTCTCATCGTGTTGATTATTGACTTAATTATTTTATACGTCTCTATATTTATTTCTACATCTGTTATATTAAGAAATTACATAAATATTGAATTTTTCAGCAATATTTAATTTATAAGAAAATTAGCCTAAGCCCTTCTAACAAATACTTGTGGATTATGAAACAATTTTTTTTTAAGTATAGGACCCTAGGGTGATATTCGTCTATCTTGGATTTATCAAGTAAGATCACGAAAATGCTTGAGTAATATCATTTCATATCTTCACCTCAACATTTTATTTGGCGACCATCTTGGGGAGATATTCAATATCTCTGTTGTTTTTATGTTTATCATCAAATATATCTATTTTTTAAATATTGATTTTTTATTGTTTCATTGGTAATGGTAGTACCTATTAAAGGCATCCTAATATTAGACATTGTCTTCAAAGGTTGAATCAACATTGCTTTAAAATTGTTTAACACCATTCTATACATTGCTAATACTTGGTAGGAAGCTTAATTGTTTCATGGAGCCTTATTGGAATTAGGATATAAGTGCCCAAGAACATTTGGAAGCTAGACATAGACAACCTGGGAATCAACCATAACTTTCTCTTTCCTCCGGCTTTGTTCTTCCTTTCATATCCTTATACCTTCATGTTTTGGGAAGAAGAATTACTCATAGAAGTAATCCTATTGCTGAAGCGGTAGAAGGAACATTGTGTTTATCAACCCAACAAAGTGCCTAAGGAGACAAATGCAATTCATCAGGTTTGTCTTTCTCTCCCTTACCTATTATCCACAAGATGGCATCTAGTGGTGGATCTGATAACCTTAGAAGTGCTTCTCATCTCAATATTTAGCTTAAATTGATTGGTAACTTATATAGCCACCATATCTTTGTTCAATCTACCACAAATCCTGCCAAATGCATTAAAAAGTATGGGTTTTTTGAGTTTGAAGAAGATGCTACAACCACACCATGGCATGTTTCCTCTCTTCTTGCGACACACACTGCTCGTACACTTCCTAAATTCAAGGAGCATCTTCTTAGGTTTCAGGGAATAACAACATCACTACAAATGAAACACTTGGTGGAATTTAATAATTATTAATGCCTTATGGGGTCAATGAAAATGATAGCTTACATTCGCTTATTTGTCAATTCCTTGGCAGGGAAGGTTCACGTGATTTATTTGACCTTCCTTCTAATATTTTATCTACCTGTGAGGAGTTAGTCTATTTCCAAATCCATATATGGAGCAATAAAATTTACATCGAGAGCAGTTACAAGAATACAATAACATAGCTTATAAATATGGTGAGACCATCAAGTCCTTCCACTTGCATTTCACTAAGCTATACAATCAAATCCCTGAACTCATTTGACCCCAGAACTAAGACGTTTTAATTCATTATGATAATGCATTACCTTCTCCCTAACATCATAGGATTGATGAAAAATCCATTGATAACCTCAAATCCTCTCTGCATACTTGTTTAGAGTATGAAGAGCATCTTGAAACGAGGTCTTCCTTAGGGAGAATGGGTTAAACAGAAAGACATCATTACCCTCCTATAACTTGTACAAGAGATGAATAATAGTATGATAGCGTATGAGAGAAAAAGAAATGTCTCCCCTCTCACCCCTAGAGCTTCATCCTCTTCTACACCCCCTTTAGAAAACCAATTGAAAATAATTTTCAGCCTAAAGGTATCAATGCCTGCGTTGGAGTTGGTGTAACTTTTGTGGGAGCTTAGTGGGAAAGTACATGTGAGAATTGAAAGAGTGCAAAAGATAAAATATTTGGTAAAAGACTGGCTACAATGGATTTTCCCTAGATTTTCTGGCGAGGAGCAGGAAGATGTCATTATCATCAATACTAGGAACAAATCTATGCCCCCAAAAATAAAATGTAGTCCCCATAATTCTTTAAGCTGGAAGCTCATCCTCACCGGTTGCCTACGGTTCAAGTTCCTAAAACCGGCAGTCAAGGAGCTGCCTCCCTCCCTCTTAAATACAATATTATTTTGTGAGGAACACCGTGAGGAAAGTACATGTGAGGTAAAGAAGAGTGCCAAAGATAAAATATTTGGTAAAAGACCTGAAACTACCATCGTTTTCCTAGATTTTGCAGAGCCAGAAGATGTCATTATCATCAATACTAGGAACAAATCCTATGCTCCAAAAATAAAATATGATCCCCCCGCAATTCTTCTAGCTCGAGCTCATCCTCACCAGTTGCTACGGTTCAAGTTCCTAAGGCTCCTGACAGTCAAGGAACTGCCTCCCCTCTTCCCTCTTCCAAATACAATATTATAAATCAATTGGACAACATTAAAGCAGATGAAACCCTTTTGGACATGGTTGTCGTCCTTGAACAACAAAAGCATCTAAAACAATTCATGGAAGGAAACGATTTCATTGTATCCAACCTCTCTGAAGAGGTATATGAAGAGGATTCATTTGTAAATAAAGTAGGTGTACATAACTTTAGATACCCTGTAAAAAATCCCCCTTTTTATATTTCTATAAATATTATAGATAATATTTCCCATTGTTGCCTCATTGATGGTGGTTCAGGCCCAAGTGTAATGTCGAATATTATTATGGAAGAGCTAGGATTGTTCTATACAAATATAAATTCCAGAAGCGTGATCTCTTATAATATCCTACAATAAATGAACATAGGTGAAATCAAGGATGTGACCTTGGTTTTCTGTGCACACCCTGAAATAAGGACAACCCTTAATATTCAGGTAATTGATATGCCAGTAAGAAACTACTATATCATCTTAGGAATATATTGGCAAGTTTGATGGGTGGATACCTCTCACTCGATGGGACACACTTATCCATTACTCAGAATTGTAAAAACATCTTAGTCCTTAGAGAGGGAAGGATTTCACTACTAAATGATCCGTCCTCTGTTAAAATATTACAAAATATTCTAGAAAGATGTAGCATAGAGGTAGAAGGAAAGCTAGAACAAAAAACAGTTGATCATCTGCATACAAGATGGAGAACAAACAAGGAATTTAGACTGAACGCCAACATTGGATATTTCAACATGGGAGATATTATACTGGATTTAGGATCTGAAGTAAATGTATTACCTAAGAAGACATGGCAATGTATGGGAGAACCCACATTAGGATATTCACATGTTCAGCTAAAACTAGAAAATAAAAACAGAATTCTACCAATTGGAAGACTAAAATGAGTGAAAATTTATCTCGATGGAGTACGGACTAAATCCGACTTCGAAGTAATCGAGATACTGGATGGCACAACACCTTATCT
>SNQJ01S0034259.1:45456-101642 GCA_010110895.2 Picea sitchensis | reverse complement strand
GCTTTTTAGTTTGTTATTGCAAAATTTTAAAAAAGGGGAAGAGGAACACACTTCATATCCGAGACTAAAAGTGGCTTCAATGTCATAGATCCTTTGTTTGTAATGCTCCATTCCTTGTTTTTCAAAATGCACAAAGATGATAGACATGCATAATTCACAAGATATATTCTAATCATGCATATACATGTCTCAATTTTGATATGATCAAGGTTGAGAAAAATTTCTAAAATCAACACCTATCGATTTCAAAATCAAGATTTTGAAAGTTGGGAAGTTTATTTGTATGGTGAACTTTATGCACCTATAGCCAAATGAACTTGCAATTGAGAGGAGATAATGCTTCAATGGTGTCTTCATCATTTCTTTACACAAGCATCTAAAGGGTGTAATGTAGTAAATTTCTCTCATACATATTTGGGATTTTCTCTTTTACATTCATCTTGACTAAACACATCACACATAGTGGATTTTCACTCTAATAGAGTTGAAAATGCTCCAATTATCATTTAGGCAGGTTTTCATTAAACACATAAGAGCTAAAATGCATTCTTTCTTTGCACATTAAGTTCTCGTGTCACTAAGCATGGGAATCAATAGAACAAAAGACAATTGATACTTTTCCCACACAATTTGTTCAATCATTTATGCTATTCAAACAAGATACACCATTTTATTTAGAAAATGCATAGCGTAAGAATTAATTTCATGGATTTGTTTGTTTAAGACATTGAGCACATGGTACCGAGTTAGTAGTTATGTTAGTGAAATCCTCGCACACATTTTCATTTTTAATTAGCATGATGACACATGTCAACTTAAGCATCATAATCATATTGTTATGCATTTTATGTGATTCCACTATATATGTTGCCATGGAATTTTATTGTCAAGTTCACATTGGTAAGGGGGACACAATTCAAAGGAAAAGTGAATCAAGTATTTAGAGCAATGAGCTTTCATTTTGATAAGCATGGTTGACCAATCACACATCTAATGCACACTCATGCATATAACACATATAACATTCTCTTTATAATATGATTTACCTTCATGGTGAAGTGATTAAGTTGCATCACTGTTTACGTGGACTTGACTCATATTCAAAGGCTATAAACTAGGGTGACCATTCCCACCTCTTCACAACCTATCCTCATGGGAGATTGAGATGTTGATTGATTAATATCAATTTATGCCATCAACAAACCCATTTTAAGATGACCTAAATCATCGAATTTACGGAAAAATGAATGAAAAAGATGAAACTTTTCCCCACTGAAAACTACCCTCATAAAAAAGAAAACAGCTTGAGAGATCCTTATCAAAAACCCAACCCTTACATCATACCCTACTTTAGAGCGATGTTTTTGAAAATATCTTGACACAAGTACATATTATTTTTCTATCTTTGAAAAAACTCCCCTCATAAAAAATAAGGTAATTTAAATTATCCTTATCAAATGCCCAACCCTTGGAGAGTATCCCAGTTTAGGAAAATTTTGAAAATATCGTGACACAAGTAAATATTATTATGCAATATTTATTTTTAAATTTATGGCCAAGTAGAGCTAAAACTCAATGTGTATTTGGTGGTGTATTATTTTTAACTAATTTGACCGATTTTTATCACGACTGAGTGGGTGATTCCATCAACTACATGGAAGAACTTGTGGATAACAATCGAGAGAAATATTGTCAAGAGAATGAGCATCATCCTTAGCATTAAAAAAATATCTTTTTGAAGCTCCATATCATAGAGGAGCAATGGCAGGGCATGTCCATATCACACAAATAATGTGTGGCTATGTTGCATCCTTCAACGCTCTTTGAAATTTAGGAGAGCAAGGAATGTGTTACCAGACTCCATAATTTAAGTAACTCATGCTGAAGAGTCTTTTGAAATTTAGAAAAGAACAAAACATGTAGTCATGGTGTATCATTCCTCACCGACCTTCACAATCTCTTTACAATTTATGAAAGTAAGGACTACTGGAATGAGTAAAAAGAAAACAAACTCAATCTTTCTTGTGAGTCTTTTTTTTTTTTCCAACGAGGCAAATTTTTTCCCTGATCCTTTTATTTTTTTGAAATTTCAATGATTTGGATCTTCTTAAAATGCTCTAAAACCCTTAAAGGAAAATTTGCATGGTCAAAATACCCTTTAATCAAGTGGAACTATAACTTCTGCTAAAATTCCTACTATATTTAGGGAAAAAATTTGACAAAAGAATGATTTAGTTTGTCCACTTATTAACTTACTCCAAGGACTATGTGGCCATGTTGCATCATTTAACTAGCTAATGCTCACACTCTCTTTGAATTTTATGAAAGCAAGAAATGTGTGGATTACATTGTTTACCTAACTAAGGCGAGAAGTTTGGAGAAGATAAAGTTTGACTCTCAAAAGTGAGAAGTTTCCATGTTGCAGTATAGGCCATGCACACTATTGTTGCAACACCCATGTTCAACCATGATTAAGAGATCCCCATTATTGATGGATCCCAAATTATATATGTAGAAGATGATATTCCATGGAAAAATCCTTGTTGCATTACTCCAACTTCAATTGAGTGATTGAGAGGTTTGTGTTGCACAACTCCAACAACCCTCTCCACCTCCTTTTATCTTATAGAACAATCGAGTGGAGGGAGTATATTGTGGTATAATTGTGCCAAGAAGACTTGTAGTCACGACTCTTTTGTTTCCACTATTGGCATTTGGATTATGAGACATATCACCAAAAACCAATGGAATTTTCAAGATTCTATGTTGTTTACAGTATGCAAGGTTTTATATCATTTACATAATGTATGCATGGATGCCTCATTTATATGAGGGTCTTGGATGATAAATGTTATGTTCTTGTATCTTGGTTATACTTTGTGCATAGTCTCTTACATGCACAAGATTTGTTTTGGCTGTCTCATTTTTAGAGTTGCATAACATAGGAGAATGTGGCAACAACCATCCAAGTTAGTAATGGAATTGAAGATAGTGCCACGAAAGCTCTTGCATGATCTGTTTGATGTCAACATGTGGTATATCTTGTGTACGTAGTTGGCACATAGAATCCAGAAAATGCACAACCCTTGTACTTGTTACAAGATTTCATATAAGTATTCTCTTAAACTCTTCAATTTTAACTCAAAAAATCCACTTGAAATATACCTTTGTTATTCCTACACTTCAAGTTGAGTGGATTTTATGGAGCTTTTATGCCATCAAATACAAAAACTAAAGCTCGTGTACACACTTGGCACACATAATCGAGACAATGAAAAACCCCTATACTTCTTACAAGATTTCATGTAAGTATTCTCTTACATTGTTCAATTTTAACTCAAAAGTTCCACTTGAAATATACCATTGTTATTCCTACGCTTGAAGTTGAATTGATTTTAAATGTGCACTAAGATTGTAATACATCGACGTTATTAGAATGGGGAGTGTTAACCCATTAATTTTAAATGAGCAAGTTGCTTCACATATGCATTGACTTTAGGAATTTGTTTTCATACATGTTGGAATTAGTTCTTGTTTTGGGTAATTGGTTTTCTTGTATCATTAACCTATTAATATAAATTGTGAATATCATTTTTCATGTACCCAGAGACTCATTGAGGCACGCTACACCAAATATTTTATCTCTAATACCATTCTATAACATGCCCAACTTCCTAGCTGAACCACATTACAACAAAATTGACTATCTTCAATTGAAATGAGGAAATATAAGCAACATAAGATACACACTCATGCAATTGTCATTAATAATTAAAATCATGCATGCAACCAACTTAAATATGCATCACAACAATTAAAAATACACAACATCATTCATATAAATAAAATACAGAGTAAATGCAACGTTTAATCATAACATTAAAACTGTAAATGACACAATGATTGAAACACTTATCTTTTAAAAACGATTTACACAATTGACTGTAGACAAAGGGCATTCCACCCAACCATAGACTTTGCTACTCCAATTCTCTCAGCAAAAAGTCACATCCGAGATGGGGCTATGAATCCACAAGGATGGACAAGATCATATGTGTGTCAAAAAATCCACTACAATAGCTCAAAACTCACTAAAAAAAAATGACATGACTCCTACAAAAATTCCAACCACCCAACTCTCTTCCCCATCAGTCCGTACAACATAAGGGTTGAGATTTCCTTCTTTGCACTGCAGTCCCTCAAAATATTGTGGGGGTGAATCGGTATTGGGAAATTTTTACCATTTTTAACCTTAAGCACATCATGTAAACATTAACCATTAACAATGTCATTCATCATCACAAAAAACCATACACAAAACACAATGATATTTACGTGGAAACCCAAATGGGAGAAAAAACAAAATGTTTTTCTTATATCATGTTAATATTACATTCATAGGAAGCACCAACTTCTAAGATTCTCCATCACCAACTGGAAGGAGGCAACAACCCCTTGATTTACATGCACCAACCTATAGGAACCTCCAACTCCCTGATTTACTAACACTAACTCGAAGGAGGCACCAACCCACTCATTTACATGCACCAACCTGAAGGAAGATCCAAATCCCTGATTTACCAACACCGACTGGAAGGAGTCACTAACCCCCTAGTTTTACCAACTCCAATTGGAAGGAAGTACCCACTCTCGAAAACACAGGAACCAACATGTTGAATGAAGACACCAATATTCTCAACTAAGCACCAACTCAAGAAGATATCACCAATCCAAGGTCTTCATTCACATTACTTCTGACTTCACTTGCATGTTTCATTTCGTAGACAATCCTTCAAACTCTAGCAAGCCTCATATCATCATTCCCATAATGTAATCACTGATGACAACATCCATTGGCGATAACATCCATTCACACAAAAATCCACTAATGACAACATCCACTCACGACAACATCATGAGAACATGACAACAACATCACAACTTCATAGCAAAGCATATGACAACATCACACCCTCACGAAAATATTAGGAAACATCACAACTTCATAACAAAGCATACGACAACATCACAACCTCATGACAACATCACAACTTCATATCATAGCATATGCCAACATCACAACCTCATGGAAACATCGCGACAACATCACAACTTCATAGTAGAGCATACAAAAACATAACAAATTTATAACAAAGCATACGACAACATCACAACCTTACATCAATGCATACGACAACCTCACATCAGTGCATATGACAACCTCACAACCTTATGGTAGCATCACAACCTTATAGCATACCTTGAGAATAATAAATACCTTAAGAGAATTTCTTAGAATTATATTGCACACAAAAAGACACCCCAACACCTTGAGCACACCCCAAACTTGATATCTTTGTTGGTTACTCAAAATATGTGAAATTCTATCCTATATTTATAATAATTTTGTCCCCAAAAATTAGCTGAGTCAACCTCAATTTTTTGGCTGGGTTATCGCACAAAAAACCTCAATTATCCTCATTCCTAGGGAGTTAGAGGGACTTCCATATACCATTGTAATATGGGGAAAAATCCCCCTAATCTGGGTCTAGCGACTAGGCAGAGCCTTGACACGTTAAAAGACATAAATGATTCTATTTTACCCAAATCCAACAAGATCTAATGATAATTAAGGGAAGGGAGAGAAGATCGAAATGTGTACCTTAAGTCATTTTGTCTGTCGCATATCCCTTCCTTTTGCTTTCCGTTCCAAAATTGCAGGCTCCTCCAAAAGTTGGCTTGAAACAACTTCACAAAACAAACTATAACAACATATGCTTAACTATCAAGATTGTCTAAAAGGTTAGATATTCATGTAAACCATTTATAAATATAAACATAAAGACACAAAGATATGGGACACAAATGTTTTCTTTTATTGATAACAAGATTGGAAGTTATACCTTGAATCTTTCCAACGTTGCTCAATGAACCTCGCCTGGGTTCCTCTACTTTGACTGCAAGTGCACTTTTCCCAATGTGCTATCCTCACAACCAACATGCCAATATAGGGGAAAAGGATGGATTGTATAAGGAGGATGAATGGTAGGGAATGTTGAGGATGAAAATCATAGCAGAATGCAAAAAGGTTTGGAATACAAGGGAGAAATTTTGGCAAAGTTCACTTGCCTCCTCTTTCATATCTCCAAATGACCCCGCTAGGGCCCCTTTTATATGGATATAATATCGTTAATTGGTTTTCAGAAGGGATACAGAAGGTAAAATGGTTATGAAACCCGACAGATCCTCTAAACTCTGCCCGAAAGCATGAAACTTTTTATTTTTTACAACTTTTTAGAGTATATGCGGGTTGTCAGGCATGCAACTAGTGTATGCACACACACTGCATATGTAGCAGGGCACGTACACCATTAAAAAAGGTGTTTTCTAAGAGGAACTTTAGAAAAATTGGTTGGTGGATGTGTAAATGAGTAGGCCAAAGTAAAAAATGCATAGTAGTGACATTTTGAGCTATAACAGATGCCCCCTAATGTGTGAGGTCAGAAGAGAAATTGATGGCTAAAATACATTACAACATCTTTAATAAAGTGGGAAGGCACTGAGTCGAGTGAGCCTAGGCGAGTATTCACGAGCGTGTCATCTACAAAATAATAATAATAATCACCGAGGCAGGCATACCCATGCTCAGGAGAACTAAGCATGGCTTCCAATCAAGTACATTGTAGATCCATGTCATATATATAGTAATAATGGCTATATGACTAATGTGTATGCCAATATATATTGTATCCGTGAATAATACACAGTGGATATACATCTCAAAATCATCAGAATATATACAAATACAATGTCATATGAATCTTCAGAAAGCATCAATGTCTGAAGCTAGAGATGATAGCTTCAATAACTTGAGCAATATCTTCAAGATCTTCAAAAATCAGGTAGGAGTATAATATGAGTGCAAGAATCACCACCCTGAGGTCTTCGACAAGCCATCGTGGAAAGACTGGAGGATCTCTATTATTAGGTACAAAACTTCATTGATTATNGATGACTCAGGTTGTAATACTTTCCCTTGAACAAGAGAACGACATATGAAAAGACTCAGACAACATGTGATTGACATAATTCTATGGCATAGGAGGCACCAAAAAATCTCGATGTGTTTGGAAGAGTAACCAAATGGAGGAGGACACAACTCTATGTAACGAGAACATCTTCCTAAGTCCATACTAAATCCCAAGGATTTTTAAACCAAACTAAAGGATGTGCTATGTCCAAGGGTGACTAGATTTTTGCCAGTAAAAGAGAAAGTCTTCTCGTCCCCTCTTTTTGGAATATATATATATATATATATATATATATATATATATATTGTCTTTTTCATATATTTAAAGAGCTTGAAAAATAATAAAAGGACGCTATGTTACAAAGGAGGAACGAGTGTCGCGGGAAAGAAAACTAGTTCCAAGTTCATGGAACACACTGATTCTCAGTGCAAGGAGACATGTGTAGGATAGGAACACTCGAGAAAATTCCTCCATGGGTTAGGGTGTCATATCGCAAAGGAAAAAATGTTGCAAGGCCTGGACCTAAGGAATGCTCTAAAATTTTAGCAACAACAAAATGTAGCCGACATTAGGCCAAAGATGCAAGAGTGAGACATGCAATGTGATTTGTGGATTGATGCAATGAGCCTCCTTCAATGTAAAGTTTTACAAGCCCAGAGAAGGTAAGCTCGACAATTTTTCACTTTTAGAGAGTCTAAAAAACTAGTAAAAGAAGACTCCAGAGTGATCTTTTTCATAAGTTAGTCTCTAGGGCCCGAAAAAGAATAAAATCATACCAAGGAGAAATCTTCTGGTCATTGGGGCCAGAGTATTCATTATTCATACATAGTCCATTCGGTCCAGAAAGGGTTAAACTTATGCCGAAAGGACGTCTCTTCAAAACCATTTTAACGAGTGTGAAAGAGACAAGATCACTCGGCTATCTTTTCAATTTTAAGGAGTTTGAAAATATCTTAACTATTGATTCCCTCATCCTTTTTCGTAAATTTAGTCCCCTGACCCTGAAAAAGTATAAAACACAACTTAGGAGAACTCCCCGGCGAGATGTGTCTCTCGAGGTGTACCTTTTTCCTAGGTAATCTATTGGCCATAAAAGGGTTAAACTTATGCCGAATAGATGTTCTTTCTGGACCAATTATCGAGTGTGAAAGAAACGAGGTGACTTGACAATATTTTCCTGTTTAGGGAGTTTGAAAAGGGCTTAAACAAGACTCCAGGGGTTTCCTTTTTCATAAATAATCTCCAAGGCCCGAAAAAGTGATAAACCAAAACCAGGGATAATGGCCCTTTTTCATAAATTTAGTCCCCCAGTCCTAAAAAAAGGTTTAACTTACACCTAAGAATGCTCTCCTAGCGAACCATAGCTCCTAGGGCATACCTTTTTCATAAAATTAGCCATCCGGACTGAAAAAGGGGTAAACTATCGCTGGACAAATGTGCCTTCAAATTTCACTTTGACGAGCGTGAAGAGCAGAAGGATCACTCAACAATATTTTCAATTTTAGAGAATCTAAAAAGAGCTTAAAGAAGACTCCAGGCGAGCTCCTTTTCTTTTGTAATCTAAATGAGGTTGAAAAGGATAAATAATTTCTTGCTAGATGCTACTTTCATAGTTTAAATGAGCTTGAAAGAAAAAAAACCAGGCTCTAGGGGAGTCCCATGGGTATAGGCCAAAGAAAAGATGAAGGAAAAGGATGAGGCTTCAACACAAAGTCATGGTGGGACTAAAAAGGACTCCCAAGCCTACAGAATACTCACGACATGGATGCCATAATGCAAGACAAGGATATATCTAGGGAATCCATGGAGAGGAAGGTTTTACCCCCTAATTATGACACTTCTAAAGCAACATATAAGGTTCTGTGTCGCACTTCGATGGGATCGACCCTATGGAAAAGTGGAAATGGTCAATAAAATGAAAAATTTAGGGCAATAAAATCCTACCCTATATACAAATGGAGAAAACGTAACTTCATCACATGATTATATAAGTAGTACCCATGCATTAAAAATACCGAATCCGAAGCTCATAAGACTTGTAAATGATCAAAATATCCCCAAAAAGAATCAAAACATCCAACAAACAAACCATAGTGAAGAAAAAGGGGAAAAACTAGGTCACCAAAGGGTCAAAAAATCTATAAATAGAGGTGAAAGGGGTCATTTTCACCATTTTTGTTTGAAAAAACCCAAAAATAGAAAAACCCTCTGCCTTCAATTGCACATTCAGAGAGAAACGGTGGACGAAATCGACTCATTCTTGAACCAAGTAAGTACCCTTCCCTTTCTTTTGCAAATTTATTCATTTTTCATGGTTTTTAGAGGAATTTGGGGGTCACAGGCCCTAAAATTCAACACGACCGTGTGTGTATGCGTGATGTTCATGCTCATCACGTAGATGTATCCAGTTTGAGATAAAATCAACAGGCGTATGTCTGCAACTATCATCAAAACAAGGTGCGTACATGCTCTTCAAAATGAGAAAACAAAGGCACTAACTCCTAAAAATTTGCATGATTCAAGATGTATGTGCGTTGGAGAGAGAGAGAGCATGAGGAAGTGGGCCAAATGGTTTAAGAGGACCTTGCAGCTATGGCTATATTAAAACAATGTGGGGTGTGGAAATTTTTTCATTGTCCATTCATGAGGGCCCAACCAAGACTATTGAATCACCTTGTTGAGTATTGGAACCCCGATGCAAAGGCCTTTATGTTAGAAGGCCAATCCTTGACAGTCACCACCAAAGATATTTACTTCTTGATCGGTCTCTCTAGGATATGTGAACCAGTGAATTTGACAACCTTCCCTCTAGGGCCATATCACATAGCCCATTATGTCGATATGTATTATGAAGCCAACACGAAAAAAATGGGATCTCAAGTCCCCATACAGAAGATTGAGAATCTTGGCTTGAGAGTGGTGCTTTACTTGATTGGGTGGATTACTTGATCTGCTACTCTACATCAGGCTTATCATGCTCATATGCATTGTGCAGTGCAATGTTTACAATCAGCGATCTTCGATTGGAGCAGAACGATGCTCAACTATATGAAAATACACTTGACAGAGTGTAAACTGAGAAATAAGAGGAACTTTGGATTCAGGATAGTGCTTTGTGCATTCTTCTTTGAAAGAGTGTCGGGCATAAGTCCGAAGGAGAGCATGCGAGGTCACATAGCCACCTATCCAACACTCTGTAGATGGGTTGATTTGATGCCTCGCCAGGGAGCAGGGGGAGTACGAGAGTCATATGATGACGAGTTCTTCAATTGGTGGAGATGACATATTCCAACTGTTGACTCCATCTTTTACCTAATTTTTTCCTTCTCTAAGTCTCTTTTTTAACATGTAGATTGTATAATTCATACCTCTATTAGCCCTTTTTGAAGGTATTATCAGGTTTCTTCTATCAATTTGTTATGGATCAGCATAAGGTATGTGTCGTATTCATTTTTGATGATTTTATGATGATCGAATGAGCACAATCCATTAAAATTTGTCTTTTAATTGAAACAGGTCAAAAACGCCATCCAACCCTCGATCCGACCCTTGATCTAGCCCTCAATACGACCCTTGATCCAGCCCTCGATCTGGCCCTTTTCTAGGTAGTGAAATTCAAGCTCAATTTGTCGAGGAATGAAGTTGAATCAGAAAATCCAGCACATGGGTTTTGTGCCTAATATGCCTAATTAGGTCCCACGGATTGAGAGCAGTTTGTGGTCCTTCATCCAGTAGCCGAATTTATATAAGACAAATATGGCCCTTGATCCAACCCTCAGAGTGTAGTGGATTTGTGGGTTGGCATATCTGCGGGCTCTTCCTGGCAAATGAAAAATGTGGGTTTTATTCTTGTTCGAACCCTCCAGCTGTGGAACTCATTACTTCGATTCGAAAAGTTGTGTTCGACCTCTATTTTGAGCACATAAGTTATTAAGAATATGTTGTATGTTATCATGCTTTAATGAATTTATGTTGCAAGAGAGTGTCGACCCTTTCAATGGTCGACCTCTCAGCTATGTCTAAAACTCTATATATATTGAACTCTCTCTGAGAAAAGAGGTATAATGATATTTTGTTTTTGAATTCGCCTCTGTAAATCCATTTTTATGAATAAAAGCTGATGTGATGGCCATGATTATTTATTGAGATGAAGTAGTGCCACAACTACCTTGGGGGCCCACCAATGGTATGTGTGTCTATTTATTTTTTGTGTATTTATATTATACGTAGAACTCCTTTTGTGCAAGTTCACTTACTGTACATTCACATTTATGTATCTAACTCTTGTATGTAGTTTACTTGTTGAAGTTTTATTATTCACTGTATAGTTATATTCATAAACATCCAATTTTGATTCTCTGCTATCTAACATCTCTTATACAGGTTATGGTTTATTGATATGTATATGATCATAGTTATTATCTAACTGTCCAATCGCATACAAGCTTTCTTTTCCCATTTTATAAACTGATTGGATAGTGTATATAATAGTAATCTATACTTCATTAAGTGGCGGTTTTCAATTACCTCTGTAGAGATGCATAAATTATTAGCTCTGTATAGGATGTTTCCAGTATCAGTTTGATAGGATAAGCGTTGATTTCAAATTTATTTTGAGAAATGTTTATAGATTAAATTAAGTCCAAGAACATGTAATTGACCATTTGATATTTTCATAAATGGAAAATCTTTCGATATACTGTCTTATTCATACTTTCTCTGTAGAAATTAGCATCGAATTAATTCCATTTGAATTATCAACCAAGTTGTCCTAGTTAAATTAATCTCTTTATTATTTGAGTTTTCTGGCATTAGATCAGATTAGGCTAGACTAGGATAGATTAGATCTCTAGACCTGCACATACAATGCTAACACCTCGAAGCCGACGAGCCTAGGTTGACAATTTAATGTCGAAATAGATAGAATATATTTCACTCAACATTTTTGGCGTCGTTACCGGGGAGGTGCTAAAGGGATTAGAACTTAGATAGGTAGGTTTCCTTTAATTACACAATAAGGGGGAGGAGAAGCTTTAAGACAAGAGGTAAGAACCTGCACATCCATTTTAATGGGTTTCTCCAAAGCCTTGTTGTTCCCTTTCCACAAGAGTGTTTAATTTTTTTGCAAGTTTATTTACTTTTCTTAGTGTGTTTATTTTTCCTGCAAATTACTTTCTTGCAAGTTTAGGTAGTTTACTTTCCTGCAATTTAATTTTATGCAAGTGTGTTTTTATTTCTTTTTGTAAGTTGGGTGTGTTTACTTTCCACAATTTAATGCAGGAGTGAGTGTGAGTTTGATTTATTTACTGCAAGTGTGTTTTATTTCATACAAATGTGGTGTGTTTGATTTGTGCAAATATATTTTTGTGGTAGGTAGTCTTGATTAGAATCATAAAAAAAAAAAAAAAAACATATAAAATTTTGGGTGTTATAAGAACCCCAAACACTGGTTTTTGTGTGAACCAAGTTTTATCAAATGAAAAGATGAACTCAAAATAAATCATTAGCTTGAGGGAATTTCCTCAAATCGTAGTAGCAACCGATATTTCTTCTTTTCTGGAAGAACATATTTTGGAAACAACCAAAAAATTATCTATCTCTCCAGAAATAATAGAAGGACCAAAGTTCCCTAAGCTACAAAAATATTCTCCTTGCCAAAATGTGGAGGAAGCTAAAAATTTAACAAATACTCGATGGAGAATGACCATGCAAACCTGAGAATGAAGAGTTCCCCACATGGAATTCAACAGATCCTTCATGCACTACAAAAATCAATCATTTACAAGAGGAGGACATGTATCAAGGTTACATCAAAATTTGGTTTCAAGAGGTCATTAGGCCACAATACTATTCTCTTCTTCAACACCTTTTGATGCCAAAACAAGTAGGTTGGTTGGTTCTTCATATCCAGGTAATCATTGCGGTAACTTTTTCATATGTGGATATGGGTACATGTTTCTTATCTTGCTTCACACATGGTTACATTGGAAAAGTTCTGTTTTGCACTCAACACACCCTAAAAAGCCTCTATCAATTTTTTACCTTTTGGCTACCACTTGAGTCAGTTTCCCATTACTGAGTGACTTGGTTCTTATTCGTTTCTTGCTTGATTGAGTCTTTGCGAATTTTTGTTTCTATTGTTTCTTGAAGGATAATTACATGTCATATTTGGTTCGAAATGCTTGTCATCATGTTTGCCATTGATTGAGCTCACAACAGGTTGACCAAGCCCTTTGTATGCACGGGAAACACCCGTGTACAAACGCAACAATCCAGAGTGGTCAATTTGAGGCTCATATTGTGGGAACAGACAGGTTGACTTTCGACGGTAGAGATCCATCAGGCCAATCAGATTGACAATTTTTGTGCATTCGGTGTGTCGAAATCGCACGGGGTTTAACATCAATAGAAGACCCAGGAAGTACACGAAGACCTGAAGAGCCAAAGAGGCGAAGCCCTAAAGAGCCAAAGTACCGAGAGCCTTCCATGTTAGATTCAAAGACTTAGCACTTCAAGAGATTTGCGAAGCACTAGAGCAACAATTATCGAAGTTTTGAATTGCCGAAGTCCCAAAGTAAATCTTGACCATCCATCAATGAGGACACGTGGAGGCAGATCATTCACTTCGGCGATTTTCCTCCAGGAGATTTCCAAGCACAACATTTAAAAATTTCCAAAGCCCAAACTCCCGAAGTGAATTTGGATCATCCAGAGCCAGAGGACACGTGGAGGCAGATGCTTCACTTTGAAGACTTAGCACTCTGGGATATTTGTGAAGCACTAGAGAAAGAATTACCCAAAGTTACAAACTGTCGAAGTCTCAAAGTAACGATAGATTTCCATGTCACTTCCGACCTGTACCACTTCGGGAGAAATTCATGCCTCATAATCCAAAACTCTAGAAGCTCGAAGTGTCGAGGCACATGGAACACTCATCAGTCATGACATGTGGCACTCATTGCAGGTCATTTGGTTGTGTCATTCACCCATCTCCATGTGACATGTGTCGCATTTCTTTCCATGACACATCAACAACCGTGACATCATATGACATCAAGCCACCACGTCACTCTAGGCTCGTACCACTACGAGAGATTTCCAAGCATGACAATCATAAACTCTCGAAGCCCGAACACCCAAAATTCTGAAGTAAATCTTGACCATCCATCAACGAGGACACGTGGCGAAAAAATACCCACTTTGGATATACCCCACTTCGGAGGATTGCCCGAGCAAAGAGATGAAAAGTCCTGAAGCTCGAACTCTCGATGTGAATCTGGACCATCCAAATCCAAAGGCCACGTGGAGGAAGATCTCTCACTTCGGAAATACGACACTCCAGAGGATGGTAAGAACTATGCATTGAAATTCCCAAATCCTGAACTCCCAAAGTGTTCACGGACCGTTGATCTCAAATCAACCGGCATCGTTGATTTGTGCAGCAGATAAGGAAGGAATATTACCCATATCACAGATTGTAATCATATTGATGACCACAATCCATTGCGGGGATGTAAACTTCCTGGATGTTAATTTTGTAGAGTGGTCCCGCAATTGGAACCATGTTATTGTTGAAAGGGGATGTGGCAGCTTATGGGGGATTGCGTGCCCAAAAGCGGTGTGGACCCAAACTACCCTCGAAAACTTATGCAATCATGTGCTTATATGACATCACATCACTGCGTCGCCTCCGCTTACCGCCTACCTCCCCCTCTGGGATCCTGCTGGATTACCTCTCAATACTTCCCCTCTCACCACGCCCCATCTTTCCTTCACTCATGCCTGTCACCTCCACTCCCCTCCACTTCATCTACATCCACGTCATCCACCTTCAAGAGTCTTGTCTTCCTATTGGACATCTGTATCCGCATCTTCTTGTTCACAACCAATTCATCGGAGTGAAAGCGAGGAGAAGGGTCAGTTACAGTCGAGACGAAGTGCACTTAGCTTCCAAAATCTCAGACATAGACATAGATTTAAGTCTCAGTCACAGGTCGATGCAAATTGGTTCCAAAACACTTCAACAGACTCCCTCTTCCTCAAGAAGATATCTTCTCATACAACCAATTGTCTCCAGTGGCCTCCAACAACTCGGAGGCATGCCATTACTCAACACAGAGCTCTTCTCTATCACCCCGAGGCCTATTTTTTGCCGATCAGTTCCTCCAACGCATGCACTAGTTCTGTCTCAGAGACAATAGTGGTTTTTAATTGATTAATTCCAACATTTTCTTAGATTAGATACAAGAGTGGTCTTCTGTGTGTGATAAGAACCACTCTTTTTGATTAAGTCCAGTGTCATAGCCAAGTTAATAATTTGTTTTATGAACAGATTACCTAAAATTAGGTCTCAGTCCCCTAAGGACGAGAACCTTTGCAACTCTATTAAATAGGGGGTCTTTGAATGTTTTTAGGGTCGATGTTTTTTTTGCAAAGACCCTCATTTTTGGATTGTAAAGAACTATTTCAGAGCTACCTTAATTGAGAAGTCCCATTCAGGAGATGAGACAAAGTTTTTCTATTTTTTCATCAAAAGCGTGTGTGATTGGATCTGAAGAAGAATTATTTCTAATTTTTTTATCTCATGAATGGATGATGTAAAAAGTGAGAGCCTATGAATATGTTGATACGTTATCTGATTCAATATTTTTATAGTTCTTGTCTCTAATGATGAAGAGTAAATCATTGTGTTAATATGTGATTGATGATTAGAGTTATTGCATGTATGATTTTTCTTGCCATCGTTTATTGCATGTATGATTTTTCTTGCCATCGTTTATTGCATGTATGATTTCTTCTGATAATTGTATCTTAGTCAATAATTGGAACACCAACAAGTTAATGTATTTGTACCAGGCTTGTTGTAGGTGTAAGAGTCATTGTTTGCATGTTTGAGCACATGGGTTATCCCAAGCTCAACCTTCTCTAGTAGTTAATCTTTCCCCTTTGTTACCCAACTGGTTTATACCAAAATTCATCTTGTATCGATCCCACCTATAAGAGAAAATACAAAAAGAGAACATTTGAACTGAAGGAGTTTTCACAAGAAGGCATCTTGTCAATCACTACGTAAAGTCCATCGATTAATTGGCTGGATTGCAAGATCTGGAGAACCATTCCACCATTAAACGTTGCAGAGTCTAATTGGGCCTCGGTGGTGGGTTTGGTTCCTGCTGTTGAGTTAAAGGGATTTAGGACCCCTCAACAGAATTGGCGCTAGAAGGAGGGCTTGAAGAATGAATGGCTGACAATATTGTTTTACAAAATATTTCACATAGCCCGTAGATTCAAAACAAGCCACATGCATGGCTAGTCATTGCCAAGATAACTCACACACACTGAGTACTCCTGAAATGAATAACTCACCCCAGCCACAGGAAGAAAATCTATTCCCTGAGATACCTTATGCTCTTACTCATGAGGAATTGAACCAATTCAGAAGAATCACAAAAGATTACGCTCGACAGATCGGTGTGATGCCCTTATCTCCATTACTTCCTCGAAGAAAAAAAGTAAGAAGACTAGTGGTCGAGTCCCCCGACTATGTTTTTGTTCACACAGTAGAATAACTAATAGATTTCACCCTCACCAAAATCAAACATCCTCTTAATCTAATCCCTGAAACACCAGCCAGTAACTGTTCCGAGCTTGACGATTTTTCCGATGAGGAAGGGTTTAACTCTAAATGCTCAGTTTCAGGATCAGATGACATGGAAGATAACAATGATCATAATGAATAAAGGGGAAAACCACCTCAGAATAATCAACCTTGGTTGTCCAGATATGCTCTGGCCATCCCTAGGCGAGTACATAACCTCCCCTGACATCCAGAAAAGTTACTCCCTAAATTTGATCCTGAAACCTCAGGATTGCCTGAAGACCATATCAAAAAATTCATATTAGCTATCAGACTGATGAATGTTCAACATTAAGATGTAGTATGCAGGATTTTACCCAATACTTTTGAGAATTTGGCCTCCACATGGTATTTTGACTTACCTGTAGGATCCATAACTAGTTGGATGAAGTTTCAAAAGGATTTTTTAGAAAAATTTGCAGAAGAAACTACTACAGGAGCTTTGATGGTCGAGTTGTTCGCCACCACTATGAGTTCAAAGGAGAAGGTGAAAGACTTTAATCAACGATTCACCACTATACTAAACAAATTTGAACCCGAAGCTAAACCTACTCAGGAGTTGTAAATCAAAGTATATGCTAATGCTCTCCCAACTTCTATTTCTATGTTTGTGAAGAGGGTTGCCAAAGCAACCTTAGCTGAGAATTTTGAAGAAGCCAAAACAATAGAATTTCAAATGAAGGGATGTAAAGAAGGCCAGGTCTCATTAGTTAAGAAGGAAGTTCAACCTCCTCCCTCGAGAGGACTCCTATTGACTAGACCCCCAGGAAAACAAACAGAACAAGGTCCCATAAAAGGAAGTGGAGACATAGAAGATCTATAATGCATGGTTAAGAAACTATCGAACGAAATCATAGACATGAAAATACGTGCAGGGGAAGGAAACTAAGGCCATAGGCGCTATAAACCCTTTTTAAAAATAAATCCACCTTTCAAAGAAATTGAACCCCCCCAACCAACTTGAACATCGATATCGGAAATGTAGCTTTCGACTCTTTCTGTACATATCACCAGGAGAAGCACTCTGAAAGAGACTACCCACAATGAGTGCATGCCATGAATTTGATGGCCAACTAGTTTCTAGATGAGGTTTCCCTAACCAAACAATCAAGCGGATTGGTTATGAATATTACTGATCAGGAAGAAGTTGATCCACCAGAAGAAACAACCATGTTGATATGAGACCCTGACCTACCAATTCCTTCCGATGACCTGTTTGAGGTTCAAGAACCACCCACAGAAGTCTTGGATGTGTAAACATGAAGTAGGGGTCAACCTATCTCAAACAACCTTTCTATGGCCCAAACTTCGGGGGGAAAACCAACTCCCAATCACCCGAAAGCACATTTCCCCCCCCGAAGAAATCCTATAAACATCCATACACGAGAATTTCCCAAGATAGAATACAACATAGTAGAAGAGTTGAAAAAGTTGAAGGAAAACATATCGGTGATGGACATGTGTAGAATCCATCAACAAAAGGAATTTCTGTTACAAGCATTGAAATCAGTAGAAAATCCTACAACAATCACTGACCAAGGAGAAAATATAATCCCCGCAGATCTAAGGAATAAACCAACTATGAATGCCTGCTCCGAAGATAAGAAGGGAAAACCTTTTGTCCCACCGTTCCTTTTGACATTTGAAGTTTAAAAAAAAAAACCTCTATAACTGTTTGGTCGATTCAGGAGCATCCTCCAATGTTATGCCGTTTTCTATTTGCAAAAAAATAAATGCAGACCCTCTCAAAAGAGATAAACATGTAATACAACTAGACAGAACCTAGGTGAAGGTTATGGGAGAGCTCAAAGATGTAATTATCAGAATAACGACTCACCCCAAATTTGTTCAAGTAATTGACATCATTGTAGTAGATATCCCAGAAGCTTATGGATTTCTACTGAGTTGAGATTGGTCTGAGAAGTTAAAAAAATAATTTAGTACAGAATGGGATCACCTTTGGCTGCCATTAAAGGGACACACGAATATGATCAGAATTGACAGGGAAAGATATCTAAAACACATGGTCACTGACCTAGAAAATCTTAACGAGCCCTCATCGACAGATTTTCCTGTGCTAGGAAATTATTCTCATGACTCCGATTTCAGGACTTTCTCCGTCCTCTCATCCGATATCCCTCTTACTCAAAACTCCAAAATAAGTTTTCAAGAAAATTTTCTAACAATAGCGGGGGAAACCCTATTCTTTCAGGAATCGGTGTTAGAAATCACAGAACATATAGGGGGAAAGGAGGAAAGTGGTATAAAATGGGAAGATGATGGTTGTCATTCATAAATGTGGACCTTATACTTTGATGGATATAAATCGCAAGAAGGCTTAGGGGAAGGGTGCATCCTCATTGACCCAAAAGGTAAACAAATTTTCCTATCCTGTAGACTAGAATTTGAATGCACAAACAACACCACTGAGTATGAAGCTCTAGTACAAGGACTGAAGAAAGCCATAGAATTAAACGTTAAAGAATTGAAAATTTTTGGGGATTCTGAAATCATCGTTAGACAAGTAAGGAACACTATACATTGCAATTATCCCCACCTGAGGAATTACCAACATGAAGTGCATAGACTAATAGAAAGTTTTGAAGCCTTCAACATTACAACGATCCCCAGAACAAATAACACTCTTGTTGATTCTCTGGCCACCGCGACCTCAGGAAAATATGGCACATGGGTTTTGTGCCTAATATTCTTAATTAGGTCCTTAGCAGGCCGTTTCTTGAAATTATGGATGGATTGAGATCATTTTGTGGTCCTTCATCTAGTAGCCAAATTTATATCAGACGTATCTGGCCCTCAGAGCGCAATGCAGTTGTGGGTTAGAATATTTGCAGGCTCTTCCTGGAAAATGAAAAACGTGCGTTTTATTCTTGTTCGCCCTCCAACTGTGGAACTCATTACTTCTATTCGAACAATTCTATTCGACCTCTATTTTGAGCACATAAGTTATTAAGAAGATGTTGTATGTTATTAGGATTTAATGAATTTCTGTTGTAAGAGAGTGTCGACCATTTTAGTGGTCGACCTCTCAGTTATGTTTGAAACTCTATAAATACTGAACTCTCTCTGAGAAAAGAGGCATAATGATATTTCATGTTTTTGAATTCGCCTCTATAAATCCCTTTTTATGAATACAAGCTGATGTGTTGGTCATGATTATTTATTGAGCTGAAGTAGTGCCACGACTACCTGGGGGCCCCACCAGTGGTCTGTGTGTCTGCTTGTTTGTTGTGTTGTTATATTTATATGTAGAAATCCTTTTGTTGAAGTTCAATTACTCTATATTCACATTTTTGTATCTAAATCTTGTATGCAGGTTGTTGAAGTTGTATTATTCACTGTATAGTTATATTCATAAACATCCAATTTTCATTCTTTGTTATCTAACATCTCTTATACAGGTTATTGTTTATTGATATGTATATGATCATAGTTATTATCTAAGTGTCCAATCACATACACAATTTTTTCCCCATTTTATAAACTGTTTGGATAATGTATATAACAATCATCTATACTTCATTAAGCGGTGGTTTTCAATTACTTCTGTAGATATGCATACATTATTAGCTCTATAAAGGATGTTTCCAGTATCAGTTTGATAGGATAAGCATTGATTTCAAATTTGTTTTGAGCAATGTTTATAGATTAAATTAAGTCCAAGAACATGTAATTGACCATTTGATATTTTCATAAATGGAAAGCTTTCCACAGATTGTCTTATTCATACTCTTCATATCTCTGTAGAAATTAACATCGAATTAAATTCCATTTGTATTATCAGTCGAGTTGCCCTAGTTAATTCAATTTCTTTATTATTTGATTTTTTCGGCATTAGATCAGATTAGGCTAGACTAGGCTAGATTAGAGTTGTAGACCTGAACATACAATGCTAGCACCTCAAAGCCTATGAGCCTCGGGTTGAAAATTTAATGTTGAAATAGATAGCATATATTTCACTCGAAATGAGACATCAAGGATTATCCCTATGCATGGATCAGTTTATTGAGAGATCCTGATATGCCTATGCCCCCTGGCGTAGCACGCAGTGAGATAGGTACGTACTCTTATATTTTAAAAATTTTTAATTTTATTTTCGAGAAATAAAACATATTTTTTTTAATGTTACGGTACTAACTCAAAAACTGTTATATATAGATGTGGGACTAGTTTGGCTAATAGACCTCCCCCAGACTAGGCGTCGTCCGTTGGAGTAGGCCAAACCAGGATGAGTTGTAGTAGTAGCAGGGCCATCGTCAACAAAAGCCGAGAGAGTACTGAGATGGGTAGAGAGGAACTTGATGTCCCTCACCCGTAGAATGCCAATGACAGTGATCGAGGATATTCCACCATCTATGCAGCCTCATGTCGTGGGAGTACCCAAGGCATGGGTCCAATTATTCCAGTGTTTGGCCAACACTGTGGTACATTATAGTAGGGCCAACAGGCCTAGATCTTAGACTAGTATTTGACATCATGCATGCTAGACACCCATTTTTGTATCTCTCTATGTATTGAGGGCTTAAGCCCAATGATGTATGCTTGACAGTTTTGAGGCCTATGGCCCACATGTTGTATTGTGACATCATTTTTTGACATGTTATATATATACACATATTTTTCCTTAGGGATTAAATATATTTACATGTGCGTGTATAAAACCTTATACGCGTGATTATTTACAAAACAAACATGTTTTGTTTGTCCTTTTATAATTTTAATCTATTTTTTTTTTTATTCTGAATTCAAAGTGTTAAATTAATAAAGATGAGGAAAACTGAGGACTTTAAATAAAAAAATCAAAGATATAGTTCAGAGTGAGAAGGAAATGATTTCCATTAAAAAGGCTTCCCATACAATTTCATAAATCTCCAAAATATGCAAGTCTCTGCGTAGACTAGGGCCAAGTATATGGTCTTTAGCCCCTCTAGACACAATGTACAATAGAAAGACCAAGCGTGAAAAAGAAAAAGAAAGCTGAGCCAAGAAGGAATAGAGAAATGGTGGCGAATCACAAGGAGAAAACCTGCATATAGAAATTGATTAGTGCCGAATAAAATTGATATTTAGTACAACAAATTAATAAGTAAACATTTACCTTATGAAGGCCAACAAGCTCATCCTCACTTTATCCTTATCGTTGTTTCGCAAGACCCCCTACTGCCGATGATTTCATTAATATTTGCTCAAGATGTATAAGAATAATGGAATGAAACAGTCCTCACAACACTCCAAGCATACTGCTGACAATTAAAATCTCAACGAAGTTTTTCCCGCAAAGTGTTGCTAAAGCCTATTATTATAAAAGATAAATAATACTAGTAGGTGGGACCCCCGTGTAGATCAGAGATCGGGTCTGGTGCTTATTTTATGCTGTGCTACTATTCGACACTGCTTACATGGTGATACAATCTTGGTTTATTGGCGGTTGAGAAGGCATGCTCTGTGTTTTGTGCTGCTCTAGGCTCAAGTTTTATTTTACAACGACCTATGTTATCCTTGTTATCGCCGCTATCTGTTATTGGGATCTATTACTTGGAGACCTACACACTAAACATGTTAGAAAATACATACACAAGCAAATTGGAAAAGGGAAAAAGGGAATATAAAAGAAAAGGGAAGAAACTAAAACTATGCTATATACTGTGCTACATGCATCGATTTTTAATGAGTTGTTGTTATCCTAGCTATTAAGTTAATAGCTATGCGATTTTTTTGAGTTATATAGTTGATATGCATGGTGTTTATGTTATGGCATAAGTTGATGTGGATCGTGCTATTGGTGATGGTTCGATACATGGTTTACTTAATTAGGATTATATAGTTGATCTGTAGTATGGTCAGGTTAGAAATGGAAGGTATGATGTGAGTGGCACGTTTGACAAGAAATAGATGCCATTTCCAATGCATGGTTTAAATGAATGGTTGATGGATTAATGGCTGGCATGTACTAATGAATTAATTGACTGTGGGTGGAGGCGATGTGCATTTAATGCACGTCACCCTTACTCCTTCCGTTGGCCGCCACCCTAGTCGGGCTATTGTTCAACCTTGTTGTTGTGGTTATGCTCCAATTTTCAAGCAGGGAGGAACCACTCAGCCAACTCGCATTTTAAGGTGCTTGGATTACACGTATGTCTTTTTTTGGCCATCCATGAGTTTTCTCTATTTATGAAATGGATATTGTATCAAATGTATGGGTTGTGCTTTCCTTAAGTATTGCAACTGTGTAAAATTGTGATTTTTGGAATGAAGCGTGATGGTTTTCTCTGTAATAATGTTGAATTCATAGTGTTATTGGTCATCATGGGTTTTAGCAGCCATAAGGGCTCTCTGTTATCCTTGCTGGTTTAGTTGGAGGGTTTTTGTTTGGTATTGGGTGGTTGGCTGTCTTCATGCATTCGTATCACCTTACCCAGTCTTTGGATTTTATGGGGTTTTAATGGTTGGAAGCACTCTGTGTCACTGCGTTTTGTTCACTTAGGCATTGGGTTGTTGTCACTATAAATGGTCGTACAATGGGTTATATTGCTCTTTCTCGACCCTGTTTTCACCTTAGCGTTGTAGTTGGTTGACTAGAGAACCACGAGGGTAATACCCTGTGTGTATTAAATATCATTACCAAGCTGAATTAGATATTTTCTTTTATGTTCATAGCCCCTCCTGTCGTGGGATCTTTTACCTTGTCCATGAAAAAATTGTGGTTGTCTTTGTGTATGCACCATTGGTATCAAAGGTTTTCACCATTGAAAGGAGTTAGCTCTAGGTTTCCCTGTGTTGGCCACAGAGCAAACCCTTAACTCTATAGGTCTGAGGGTTGATAGAGAAGACCGGCGTGGCCTTGTCGGGTTTACTATTGGTTATGTTTGATGGGTATTGTCAATGGAATTGATTTCAGACTTTCCTAGTTGATCATGTGACAATCGTGACGGTTTTGGTATCTAGTCACTATCGATGTTATTACAATGGATACACCCTGCATGGTTAATTAGAAAGATCAAATACACAGTCACTCTCCTGGTGTTTTTATAACCGAGTATTGTTTTTAATTGAGTAAGTCACAACATCGCTTCATGTCGATGCGTGGGTATGTGTGGTTTCCATAGCATGTTAGGTCGGGTTGTTGATTATTATGACTGTCTAAGTAATAAGCTTTGCATTGATTTCATTGATTGAATATTGGGGTTGATACATAATCACTATCTTTTGCATTAAAGATTATTGGGATGTTAAACTCAACATTAGTTACAATGGTTTGATGATATCACCTGTAATGCATTTGTATGTGTGGTGTTCCTACACCACGAATAAATGGTTACTGTAACTATGATATTTCTGGCAAAATGGTTATTTCAAATAGGATGACTATGGCAATTCCATCCACTGTATGCGTTACGATTATTTGATTGCATCATCAAGGATGAGCCTATGTTTTACACAACATGGTTTTGATTGTAGTTTGATTAATTTGAGTAATATTGTATTAGATTGATAGCTCGACACGATGGGTTGAGTTAATGATACTGTGATTGTGTTTAGAATTATCAAATGGAATGTTGCATCGTGGTGTTTGAGGTATGGCTACCCACTGTGTATGATATGGATATTTTTGGTTTGCGCACTCATAGATAGTCACAGAGTTTTAAGCACAACTTTGTTGCAATTCAATTATTTGTATTATGAAGTCAGGAATGCTATTGCTACCTCGTTGTGTTGGATGGATAGCCCAACTTTTTGATTATTTAGAGTCATGTTGAATCGGGATTGTACAGTCACATAATTACACTTGCGTTGATTGAATTATTTTGTGTTTCCTACAACATAGAATGAGTTGGAATGATGGTTGTTGTTTGTCTGTTTAAATGACGAGTCAGGGTTTTTGCAATTTAAATAGGGATTATGGGGTTGGTTGTCCACTATGTATGTTTAACGAATGTCATGCATTTTAAATGATAGGTCCGATTGCAGTGACATTATAACTTCATTGCAATTTTGAAACACGACTTGTGAGTGTATTTGATGATTGAAGTAATATGTGGCAGTGGTTGATTCTGATGATTAACGGAGTGGAAATGGTTACTATTATACATTTGAGAATTGTTGTAAGATGTAAATTGGATAAATAAGAGAAACAAAACTCCTTTATCGATTGTTGTGGAATGCATATTTTCTTGTTGATGGAACTGTGTTAGATATTTGACTATGAACAGTGAACTAACTAATACATAGTAATTGTTATTGGGTCACAATGATCATTTGGTTGGTGTATCTCCTTTTAATAGAATGATTATATGGACTACTTGATTAATTTTATGAACAATACCCATTCTCATTCCCCACCATTATTTCTCTTTTCGATAATTACAACCCCATCGCCTTCCCACATTCATTTTTCACTCCCTATTCTAAAATTGATTATAGTAAAAAATAATTATTTGTTGAAGCAGTTGGTAGTAGCAGTGTCTTGGTTGAATTACAGTGATGTTTTGTTTGGTTTGCAGTTGATTGTTGTTGTCCTTGAGCAGTAACCGCTCCCCCCCCCCNCCTGGTCATACCATGTTTCACTCAATACAAACCCTTCACATATCCCAAGACCCTTTATTCACCCCCTGCTCATTGATTAACAGTTAAACAATTTGTATGGATTGGATTGCGTGATTCTGATACATTGTTGAGCCAAAATATATTTCATATTTTTAAGAGTTGTCATGTATGGTTATTTAAAAATACTATTTGCTAATCAATCATGCATGCAGGAATGAGTTTTTTCAGCCGAGGTAGCCATGGACGAGGAAACTGGAACGAAGGCCCAAGAACGCCAAGGTTCTCCATACATTTTGATGTTGACTCACAAGAGCTTGGCCAGTTTTTTCAGGCCGTATTTTTCAATTGGATTGGGAAAGGAGTGGTCCAACCCATGCCTGAAAGGCCGCCTTTCCAAGTCCTGCAAGCCCCTAGTATCCCTGTGTCTCCTCACGTCTCATTGCAACCCGAGGTTCCTAAAAATGATGGATGTCAAGAGATTTTCCACCCGACAGTCTCCCAATATCGTGGCTAGCCTAATTTATCTCTACTTGCTCCTCCGCCCATTAACCCCATTGTCCAAGCTTCCCCCCACTCACCAGTCCAGTCCTCTCATGCTAGAAAAAGGTTGAAAATTGAGGCCCACCATTCCCTTGACAAAGGAAAAGCCACGGTTTCCCCTTCCTCACCGTCCAATGGCTCTGACAAATCCGTGTTTTCCTGTATGCATTTGAGGGATGATTGTTCCCGCATGATTAGCGATATTAGGCCTAAAGGCTCAGCCCATTTGTTGAGCTCTAGTTTTGTCATACTTTCTTCCATAAAAATACACTCATCATTACACCTTCTCCCTACATTTTGTCAATAATATATCGCTAATTACACCATAAACCTCCATTATCTCTTGTTATTCATCCTATGTGGTTAATACATAATTTTGCATATTTTTAGTGATTAAAAGGATGATTATACAATATTTTTGTCGATGATGGTTTAATCCTATGTTTCTATGTCCAAGAAACATGTTTTGTATTGTTCAGATTCCGGTATATGCACTGTCCATGTTCCGGTACCTGTATTGTTCCTGTTTCGGTACCTGCATTGCAGGTCATTTGATACTCCAAGTCATCCGATACTAGAAGGTTCTATGGTCAATCGGTACTTGCACAGTCATATGGTACCCACACTCCATGTCATCTAGTACCCATACTCCATGTCATCTGGTACCCAAACTCCATGTCATCAAGTACTCAGCTCGTCCGGTACCAATACTGCGCTCATTCGGTACTCCAAGTCAGCCAGTACCAAAAGGTTCTATAGTAAACCAATACCTGCATAGGCATTCAGTACCCACACTCCATGTCATCCGGTACCCATAATCCATGTCATCCAGTACTCAGTTCGTCCGGTACCAATAGTGCGCTCATCCGGTACTCCAAGTCATCCGATACTAGAAGGTTCTACAAGTCATCCGATACTCACACTCCATGTCATCCAATACCCACACTCCATGTCATCCGATACTCACACTCCATATCATCCAATACTCGCAATTCAACACATCAATTACTATAATGTTCCAGAAACCATCCGGTACCAGAATGCTCTAGGTCATCCGGTACCAAGCATCGATAACAATCGGGTACTAGAAATAATTTGAAATTTTGGAAAGTTTTTAGAGGAAAATTGGGGACATGGGTTTTGTCCATAGGGACATTTACATGCATAAATGTGTGGCATAATTTACCCAACTCGCACATGTATACCTCTAGCTCAAGGGGAATGATTCTGCAAAAATTAGCAAAAATCTCAAACTGCCAACTTGTGCCTCGATTTTCGTGCACATGGTATAATATATAGAAATTCGAAGATATGGGTTTTGTCTAAAATATGGAAAATTGATTAAGTGCAAGAATTTTTCAAAATTAGAATTGGTTTGGAAGATATGGGTGGAGCCCTAACTCGAATCTGCCCAAATTGCAATAAAACCCAGATTTTTGAGGATTTTATCTTAAAATGTAATATTTGAAATATGAGCATTGAGATTCGGTCCCATCCACTCCTCAATGATTTTTCATGTATAAATAAGACTCATGAGACTAAAGGAAGGGAGAGGAATGATTATCATCATTATGTTAGTATGTTATCATATGGAGAGATTTGGATCCATAAGAAAGGTGTTGTAAATTTTTGAATTTGAATTGAATAAGGAAGTGCTGATGTTATGAGTCATTGAGCGTGATTACTCCTTGGTTCTGTAAGCCTCTCTAGACACACATGCTAAGTGAGGTAGGTCCCCCTCAACCTGGAATGTGTTGGTCTTGTTTATTATTTAATTTGCATAGTAATTAGGATTTAGTTAATTCAATTTCTAGCTTACTTACATTTTAATTTCAATTCATCCTTTGTGTGATTGCAATTTTACTTAGTTTTATGAATTCAGGTTCATTAAATACTCATGATTGATTCTTCAATTGTATGCAATAATGTTCCATCTCCCCCATTGTATTTATCACTTCTTTTGCTGCTATGTTTTATGTTTATTAGGTTCTAACACACTTATTTCCAGCAATATGTGCAATTTGATTTCAGAGTATGAGTACATGTTCAAAGATCACCCCAAAATTGTGTCTCCACGCACATTCGCATCGAGTTTCATATCTCTATTCTAAATATTCTATTTCTACTGATTGCATTTCCCAAATCATCATTGCAACTTACAACCATGTCATTTTCCCAAACTCACTACACTTTAACCATGATTCCCTCTTCCAATTCATTGCTATCCCATTGCTATTCTCTCTCATAACCACACATCCATTTTCTTCATACAAATCGATTAAACCATACATCAACTTACATTCACAAGAACTCAACTCCATCATACCCAACATTACATCCATAAACATAAACCCTCTCTAATCAATTGCGCCCAGATCTGAGTTGTTTCGAGATTGGTTACAGAGGAAGATAATTTCCATTCTAGCTCTAAATAATTCTTTGTGAATTGTTGTCATTAGTCCAATAATATATGACACAAAAAGAGTTAAAGCCATTCCTCTTATATTCCTCTACTTTCACTCTGAAATTATGTTCTTGGAATTAATTAGAAGATTTTATCACATCTGCAATCCATTGAACACAAAAAACACAAAGTGCATTTACTTCCATATATTCCTCTTCATATATATCATTGCTACATATTTTCATTCATTCGGTAGATCCATTATTCCGTTAGGTAGATTTCATTATTGTTGTTGTATCCATTTGAAGAATTGTCTTGGAGTTTTAGTTTCATTTGTTTACAAGTCATTTTTAAATTGTCTTCATTGTCTTTTAATCTAGTTCGCTTTGATTTAATTTTCTTGTAGCTTAGCTAACCACTTCTGGAAATAACCATTGAAGGAAAAAAAATTTAAGTAAGCTACTCACGACTAATCACACGAACATCACCCTGAGTGCATGAAAGACTGTGATCTAAACCTTTATAGCACTAATTTATTCCTACGTCCCAGTGATCAATCCTTAGTGTTAATTTCCTGCAGTGTGGGTTTGAAGATTGTTTTGTCGGCTTTAGATTAGGCTAGACTAGGATCTGATCCTGTGTTTCCTGCACTTGCACCTCGAAGCTTACGAGCCCCGATTGATAATTAAATGTGGGAATTAATAGTGCATATATTTAGCCCAACACCAGCCAAAGGAAAATTCAGGAAAATCGAAGGGTGACAACAACAATCAAGGAAAGATTGCATCTTAGAGTGAGAAATATGGCTTTTGATTTTTTTATTTTATCTATTGTGGATGACAGTTGACTTCAAGAATTTTTGGACAACATGTTTATTTTTTGGGTATATGAGTAATACTTTTTTTTTTAAATAATTTCAAATATCATTAGCTAATGGTCAAATGTGAATATGATGATGGGAGCGACAAGGAAGTGTGTTTTGCTTAACTAACTAGTTATGTTATGATTGTTATGAGCTAAAGGGAGTCACAAGGGGTCCCACCTACTAGTTATTATTTATTTATAACTCTTATTATGATTATTAATTCCCCCCCCTTAACTAAAAAGTTGGTTAAATATTTTGTTAAGTTAACTAATGAGGTGGTTCAACTACCTCAACCAATTCTAATTTGCTTAACGACAAAAATAAAGGGAGGAACAAATGGAGATAGAAGAAGCTGCATACTAAGGTTTTCTCTTTGAGTTTATGTTGAGATAGTTCAGTTTTCATTCATTCATTTATTCATCACAAGCCTAATTCTCTTTTATGATAATAGAGTCTTACATCATTCAGGCACTTGTTTTTCAGAGGTGTTGATCTATCTTTGATAGTTTGTGTAGACTAGTCTGTTTGTGAATTAGTTTTCATGACTGACAAAGTCTATTGTGCAAAGTCGAGTGGGAAACAATCTGTGGAAAGCTGATCCAACTTTTAGAGTTCAGTTTTGGTTTTCTGTCAAAGGTCCTTTTGTATGTTCCATCGGGGACGTCTAAGTTTGACTTTGGTCCAAAATTTCTGTATGAGATTTTGTAAAGAAAATGACTCTTTGGTGAATTGGAATGAAATAAAGGATTGCTTTCTATCTCATCTGTCTTGATTATTATCTTGATGTATTTATTTTTGTCTTTACATTTATTTTAGAAACTGTTATATTCAAAAAATTACATAAAAAGTAAATTTCCAGCAAGCTTTTCTATTAATAAAATACTAGCCTAAGCACTTGTAATTAATACTTGTGAGTTAGGATGTTATTTTTGTTGGCTATAAACATAGGGTGATATTCCCATCTATTTTTCTTTAGCCAAGTAGAATCTGAAAATGCTTTAGTAAGATCATTTCATATCTTTTCCTCAACATTTATTTGGCGACCATACTGGGGAGATCTTCAATATCTCTCTGGTTAATTTTTATACTCCATTTTCATCGATACATCTTTCTTTTTCTGATATTGATTCTTTGATTGTTTTATTCTTAATGATTGTTCATATTGCAAGGTCGCCCAATATTGAGCCCAGTCTTCAAAATTAGACGAGCATTGCTTTGAATTTGTTTAATATCATCTTAGAAACTGCCAATACCTGTGTTGAGCTTAACCATTCTTGGGAAGAAATTGAACGAGATGTTAGTGCTCAAGAGAAATTGGAAGCTAAACGTAGACAACCTAGAAATCAATAGTAACCCTTTTGTTTCTTCAAGTTTTTGCCTTTCTTTCATGTCCTTAGACTCTCGCTCTTCTAGAAGAAGAAGAGGCTTGTCACCTGAAATCAATCCTATTGCTGAAATAGGAATAAAAAATGTTGTGTTGTCTGCCCAACAAAGTTCTCTAAGGAGGAATTTATTTGATTCATCCAGTTCATCTTTCTTTCCCTCATCTATCATCCACAATATGGCATCTAGTGGTGGTTCCGGTGGCACTGGAAATTCTCCATCTTCTCAATATTCATCGTCATCAGAGTTTGGTAGCTTATATAGCCACCATATCCCTGTCCAATCTACCACCAATCCCACCAAAGTCATTAAAAAGTATGGGATTTTTCAGTTCGAAGAAGACACCACAACCACACCGTGGCATGTGTCTTCTCCTCTTAACCTATCACCTGTGACTCGTCCAATTCCTAAATTTAAAGAGAATATTCCTAGGTTTTTAGAAAATAACATTGTCACTACAAACAAACACTTGGTGGCATTTTCCAATGCTTGTCATAACATAGGGGCCAACGACAATGAGACTTGCATGCACTTATTTGTCAATTCCTTGGAAGAAAAGGCTGTAGCCGACTTCTTTGACGTTCCTCCTAAGATTCTATATACTTTTGAGGAATTAATATATTGGTTCTGATCCACTTATGGTCAATCTAAAAGCTCGACCGAGAAGTTAAGGGAATACAATAACGCCACCTATAAGGATGGTGAGACCATCAAGTATTTCAATTTGTGTTTCACCAAGTTATACAATCAAATCCCCGAACTCATTCGCCCACAGAACCAAGCCGCTTTCATGCATTACTACAATGCCTTTCCTTCCCCCTACCGTCATAGGCTCTAGGAAAAATCCATTGATAATCTCAGTTATGCTCTGCATGCTTGTTCAGAGTATGAAGAACAACTTGAAAGAACTGGCCTTGCCCAGGGAGAATCGGTTATACAGAGAGACATGTCCGCCCTTTTACAACTAGTGAAAGATATGAAAAAATGTATGATAGCATATGAGCGGAAAGGAACTGTTTCTCCTCTCACCCCTGGAGCTTCATCCTCTTATACACCCCCCTTTAGAAATCCGGTTGAAAACAATTTTTAGCCTAAAGCTATCCTGCCTCAAAGTTGGTGTAGCTTTTGTGAGGAACACCACGAAAAAACCACATGTGAGGTAAAGAAGAGTGTCAGAGATAAGATCTTTGGTAAAATACCAGAAGCTACTATCGTTGTGCTATATTTTTCAGAGCCAGAATATGTCATGGTCATCAACACTAGGAACGAAGCCTATACTCCCAAGGGAAAATTTTATCCACCCCGCAGTTCTTCTACCCCGAGCTCATCCTAAACTGCTGCTACTCTCCAGGTTCCTAAGGTTCCTGAGAGTCAAGGAATCATTCCTCCTCTCCCCTTTTCCAAATACAATATCTTGAATCAGTTGGCCAACATGAAAGAATATGCAACCCTTCTAGACATGGTTTCCGTCCCCGAACAATAGATGCATTTGAAACAATTCATGGAAGGAAAATCTTCGATCGTAGCCAATCTTTTCGAAGAGGTAAACAAAGAGGATTCTTCTGTAAATAAAGTAGGTGTACATAACTTTAGATACCTTGTAAAAAATCCCCCTTTTTATATTTCTGTAAATATTATGGATAATATTGCGCATTGTTACCTCATTGATGGTGGTTCGGGCCCAAGTGTGATGTCGAATATTATTATGGAAGATCTAGGCTTATATTGTACAAATGAAAATGCCAAAATCGTGCTCTCTTATAATAGTCTACAACAAACAACCATAGGCGATATTAAGGATGTAACCTTGGTTTTATGCGCTCATCCTGAGATAAGAACAACCCTCAGCATTCACATAATTGATATGCCTGTCAACAATTACTCAATTATCTTGGGAAGGGATTGGCAAGCCTTAACAGGTGGATACCTCTCACTCAACGGGACACATTTATCCGTTCCGCGGAATGGTAAGAACATTATAGTCCTTAGAGAGGGAAGAATTTCACCTTCCATAGAGAATATTCCACAATCTAAAGTAAACTATATCGAAGAGGACCTAGGAGTGTATTCCATCTTTGCTGAAGAGGATACTATTTCTTTGGAAAGAATGTATTTAGATGATGATATGTGGCATATGCACTTTGATGGTTCACGCTCTAATGAAGGTAATGGGGTTGGAATTACCTTGGTCTCCCTTGCAAGAAGAATTCATAATTTGTCTTACAGGTTAGAGTTTTCTTGTACAAACAATGTCACTAAGTTCAAAGATTTATTATTAGACATTGAAAATGCCCTTAATCTTGGTTGTGGTCACCTTTCAGTTTTCGGATATTCTGAGCTTGTTGTGAATTCGATACGAAAAATGTGCTCTCCTAGCAACAAGCTGATGGAACGATACTCCCAAACTATTTTGGAACTTATCTCGAACCTTTTATTCTTCAACATCACTCATGTTAAGAGGGAGTTGAATTCAATGGCTGGTCGGTTAGCTATCTTTGCAGCTTCTCCTAATCAACAAATTTTACCTCACAGGCCTGATTGTTCTTTTCAATCTCTATATCATCCATATATCCCTGACAATGTAGAATCTTGGGAGGCCCTCCCTAACAATAAGATAATTTGTGCTTTCATTCAATATGAACCTTTTAAGCCCGAGGAGATTATACCCATAGAAAACAATAAAATTACTGAGATCTTGACTCCTCTTGAGAGTTCATTTTCATCGAGTGATATAGGCAATAAGGAAGAACAAAAATAAGAGGAGTTATGAAAGAAGGTGGTTGAAACCATCTCCATGAACATTAGAACACCTGAATCTTCAACAAATGTTAAAATAAATGTCCAATGTTTTGATAAAGAAGAGATGAGATCTGTTGAGCTACTCGGTGGATTTCAAAATGTTTTTGCTTGGTTTTATGAGGATCTTCATGGTTTTGATACAGGTCTTATTCAACATACTATGAAACCAGCTAGGCAACAACAAGGACTTGTTAACTTTTCACTAAAAGAAACCTTTCAAAGGGAATTGAGAAATTTCTTAAGGGCTAGGATTATTTTTTTAGTCCACCCTGAACATGTTCCAAATTGGGTACCTACTTCACATACCACTGATCATATTAGAACCTGCATTCATTTTCACACCTTTAGTGAGGCTATTATGAGAAATATTTCCCCCTCCCTCAATACAAGAATAATTCTGTAACAGGTTGTAGAGTTACTACTGAAGCCCTTGCTTGACGAAATTCTGTGTTACAATAAAATCAAGGTAAAAGGGAAAAATGTTCACAAAACCACTTTTATTACTAATTGTGATACTATGTGTTACAAATGCCTACTTTCTAGCTTACTTGATGCAAGTACCGATTTTAAAAGGCCTATACACACAAATTTCGATGAATTAATGAGTGTCCATATTTATCTTTATGATTTAATCATGTGCGTCAAGGGGCTGATAATTACATCAGAATTCCAAGTGTTGGGTCCTTTACAAATTGCTTTTGTCTTGGACACTAACTCTTACATTTTGAAGGATTTACAAAAGCAATTTTTTTCTTACAACACTAGTAGTCCTCGCTTGAAATATTGCGAGGGACCAACGTGAAAAGTTCAAATGCTGATTGGATTCTCTGTATATTAGTAGTTTACCTCTACTTTCATTTTGTGTTATTTTATTTTCTGCTTTACAATAGTTTGATTTCTGCTTTCTGTTTCAAAACTTTTCTTACTGCTTCTTCATTCTTGTCTTTTATTGCTACTGTTTTAATTTTTGCATTTTTTACTTCTCTCATGATTTTGTTTCCTATCATCTTTTAGTTAATTTGGTCAAGATAGGATGTTGGATCGATTCTGCCACAATGACACTCCTGCAAAGCATTATTACTCAATAACAATCAAGCTTACACACCTGTTATGATGTATCCTCTGAAAAACCCTTGAAATTGTTATATATTTCCATTGTTGTCTTGTAAAGAATTGGTTATCTCCCGCTTCTTCTTGCCATTTCTTCATCCATTGATATTTTAAGAGGAAGTCTAAATTTTTTTTCCTTGAAGTGGGAGAATATCCCGATTGAATGATTATGCATACAGTGGTAAAAACCCCTCATACTTAACACTTTTCATGAATTATTCCCAAATTTCCGGTCATCTTTACATTAAATCAACTCACTCCCCCCTGTTGCATAATATTCCTGGTTATATCTTCCTGACCTGCTGTTCTTGGTCTGCAAAACCATGAGTTTTGAGTTCTAAATCTGTTGAAAACAAATTTCCCTGTGGAGTCACCAGTTTGTTGACAATTAAAATCGCAACGAAGTTTTTCCCGCAAAGTGATGTTAAAGCCTATTATTATAAAAGCTAAATAATACTAGTAGGTCGGACCCCCTTGTAGATTGGAGATCAGGTCTAGTGCTTATTTGATGTTGTGCTACTATTAGACACTTCTTACATGGTGATATAATATAGGTTTATTGGGGATTGAGAAGGCATGCTCTGTGTTTTTTGCTACTCTAGGATCAAGTTTTATTTTACAACGACGTATGTTATCCTTGTTATCACCACTATCTGTTATTGGGATCTATTACTAGGAAACCTGCACGATAAACATGTTAGCAAGTACATACACAATAAAATTGGAAAAGGGTAAAAGGCAATATAAAATCAAAGGGAAGAAACTAAAACCATGCTATATACTATGCTACATGCATCGATTTTTAATGAGTTGTTGTTATCCTAGCTATTAAGTTAATAGCTATGCGATTTTTTTGAGTTATATAGTTGATATACATGGTGTTTATGTTTTGGCATAAGTTGATGTGGATTGTGCTATTGGTGATGGTTCGATACATGGTTTACTTAATTAGGATTATATAGTTGATATGCAATATGGTTAGGTTGGAAATGGAAGGTATGATGCAAGTGGCGCGTTTGACGAGAAATAGATGCCATTTCCAATGCATGGTTTAAATGAATGGTTGATGGATTAATGGCTGGCATGTACTAATGAATTAATTGACTGTGGGTGGAGGTGACGTGCATTTACTGCACATCACCCTTACTGCTTCCGTTGGCCGCCACCCTAGTTGGGCTATTGTTCAACCTTTTTGCTGTGGTTATGCTCCGATTTTCAAGCAGGCAAGAATCGCTCGGCCAACTCACGTTTTAAGGTGCTTGGATTATAGGTATGTATTTTTTTGGCCATCCATGAGTCTGCTCTGTTTATGAAATGAATATTGGCTCAAATGTATGGGTTGTTCTTTCCTTAAGTATTGCAACTGTGTAAAATTGTGATTTTTGGAATGAAGCGTGATGTTTTTTTTTGCAATAATGTTGAAGTCATAGTGTTATTGGTCATCCTGGGTGTTAGAAGCCATAAGGGCTCTCTATTATCCTTGCTATTTTAGTTGGGGGGTTTTTGTTTGGTCTTGGGTGGTTGGCTGTCTTCACGCATTCGTATCACCTTACCCAGTCTTTGGCTTTTATGGGGTTTTAATAGTTGGAAGCACTCCATGTCACTGCATTTTGTTCACTTGGGAATTGGGTTGTTGTCACAATAAATGGTCTCACAATGGGTTATATTGCTCTTTCTCGACCCTGTTTGCACCTCAACATTGTAGTTGGTTGACTGGAGAGCCACGAGGGTAATACCCCTTGTGTATTAAATATCATTACCAAGCCAAATTAGAGCTTTTCTTTTTTGTTCATAGCCCCTCCTGTCGCGCGATTTATTATCTTGTCCATGAATAAATTGTGGTTCTCTCTGTGTATGCACCGTTGTTCTCAAAGGTTTTCACCATTGAAAGGAGTTGGCTCTAGCTTTCCTTGTGTTGGCCACAGAGCAAACCCTTAACTCTACAGGTCTGAGGGTTGATAGAGAAGACCGACGTAGCCTTGTCGGGTTTACTATTGGTTATTGTTGATGGGTATTGTCAACATAATTGATTACAGGCTCGACCAATTGATCATGTGACAATCGTGTCGGTTTTGGTATCTAGTCACTGCTGGTGTTATTACAATGGATACACCCTGCATGGTTAATTGGACAAATCAAATACATAGTCACTCTCCTTGTGTTTTGATAACCCAATAATGTTTTTAATTGAGTAAGTCACAACGTCACTTCATGTCAATGCATGGGTATGTGTGGTTTCCACAACATGTTAGGTCAGGTCGTTGATTATTATGACAATCCAAGTAATAATCTCAACATTGATTTGGTTGATTGAATATTGGGGTTCATACATAGTCATTGTCTTTTGCATTAAATATTATTGGGATGTTAAACTCAACATTAGTTACAATGGTTTGATGATATCGTGCGTAATGCATTTGTATGTGTGGTGTTCCTACACCACGAATAAATGGTCACTATAACTATGAGTTTTTTAGCAAAATGGTTATTTCAACCGGGATGACTATGGAAATTCCATCCACTATATGCATTATGTTTATTTGATTGCATCATCAAGGATGAGCCCGAGTTTTACATAGCATGGTTTTGATTGCAGTTTGATTAATTTGAGCATTACTATATTAGATTGATATCTCGACACGATGGGTTGATTTAATGATACTGTGACTGCGTGTTTAGAATTTTCAAATGGAATGTTGCATTGTGGTGTTTGAGGTATGGCTACCCACTCTATATGATATGGATATTTTTCGTTTGCGCACTCAGAGATAGTCACAGAGTTTTAAGCACAACTTTGTTGCAATTCGATTATTTGTATTATGAAGTCAGGCATGCTGTTGCTACCTCGTTGTGTTGGATGGATAGCCTAGCTTTTTGATTATTTAGAGTCACGTTGAATCGGGCTTGTACAGTCATAGAATTACATTTGCGTTGATTGAACTATTTTGTGTTTCCTACAACATAGCATGAGTTGGAATGGTGGTTGTTGTATGTCTGTTTAAATGACGAGTCATGGTTTTTGCAATTTAAATCTGAATTATGGGGTTGGCTATCCACTATGTATGTTTAATGAATGTCATGCATTTTAAATGACATGTCTGATTGTAGTGACAGTGTCCCTGTGCCTCCTCACATTTCATTGCAACTCAAGGTTCCTGAAAATGATGGATGGAAAGAGATTGTCCACCCGTTAGTCTCCCAACATCATGGCTGGCCTAATTTATCTCTACCTGCTCCTCTGCCCATTAACCCCATTGTCCAAGATGCCCCCAACTCACCAATGCATCCCTCTCATGCTAGAAAAAGGTTGAAAACCGAGGCCCACCATGCCTTTGACAAAGGAAAAGGCATTGTTGTCCCTTCCTCACCCTCTAATGGATCTGACAAATCCATGTCTTCCTGGATGCATTTGAGGGACGATTGTTCCCACGTGATTAGCGAGATTAGGCCTAAAGGCTCAGCCCGACCAAATGAAAATTCAGAAAAATCAAAGGGTGAAAACAACAATCAAGGAAATATTGCATCTCATAGTGAGAAACATGGCTTTTGAGTTTTTTATTTTATCTATTGTGGATGACAATTGACTTTAGGAATTTTTGAACAACATGTTTATTTTTTGGGTATATGAGTAATACTGTTTTTTGAAAATAATTTCAAATATCATGAGCTAATGGTCAAATGTGAATATGATGTTGGGAGCCACAAGGAAGTGTGTTTTGCTTAACTAACTAGTTATGTGATGAGCTAAAGGGAGTCACAAGGGTTCCCACCTACTAGTTATTATTTATTTATAACCCTTATTATGATTATTAATTCTCCCCCCTTAACTAAAAAGTTGGTTGAATCTTTAGTTAACTTAACTAATGAGGTGGTTCAACTACCTCAACCAATTCTGATTTGCTTAAAGGCAAAAGAAAAGGGAGGAATAAGTGGAGATAGAACCAGAAACATACTAAGGTTTACTCTTTGAGTTTATGTTGAGATAGTTCAGTTTTGTTTCATTCATTTATTCATCACAAGCCTAATTCTCTTTTATGATAGCAGGGTCTTATTGTAGACAACAATATTCAGGACTGAATTACATCATTCAGGCACTTGTTTTTCAGAGGTGTTTATCTATCTTTGATAATCTGTGTAGACTTGTCTGTTTGTGAATTAATTTTCATGACTGACAAAGGCTATTGTGCAGAGTCGAGTGGGAAGCAATATGTGGCAAGTTGGTCCATCTTTTAGAGTTCAGTTTTGGTTTTCTATCAGAGGTCCTTTTGTATGTTCCATTGGGGACGTCTAAGTTTGACTTTAGTCCAAAATTTCCGTATGAGATTTTTTAAAGAAAATGACTCTTTGGTGAATTGGAATGAAATAAAGGATTTCTTTATGTCTCATCTATCTTGATTTTCATCTTGGTGTCTTTACTTCTGTCTTACATTTATTTCAGCAACTGTTATATTCATAAAATTACATAAAAGGTAAATTTCCAGCAAGCTTTTCTATTAATAAAAGACTAGCCTAAGCACTTGTAATTAATACTTGTGAGTTAGAATGTTATTTTTGTTGGCTATAAACATAGGGTGATATTCCTGTCTATTTTTATTTATCCAAGCAGAGTCTAAAAATGCTTGAGTAAGATCATTTCATATCTTTTCCTCAACACTTACTTCTCTCTGAAAATTTCTGCCAAAGTTCTCTCTCAAAAATTTATTTCTCTAATTTTTCTCCTTCATAAATTTCTATCTTCAGAACTATTTCTTCATTTAGGTGCTCCATTATTGATGAAAGCGATCACGACTCACCATTTGGCAACCTCTTAAAAGGTTCTCAACATCGTTTTAATTTCCAAGGCATGAATTTGATGGAGTATATATATAAACTGTCCGCCATTGTATGGCCGACCTAAAATAATTGCTTGCCCAAAATAACCATGAGGTAAAATAATCACAACATCAAAGACGATAGGAATCTTTCCTAGAAACATTTTTAAAATTGATGGATCAGGTGCATGAGAGAAAATGAATCATATCCAACACATGTTCTGCATTTCTCTCCATTCTTTTTCCAATCCCATCTCTAGTAGTTGGTGTTCAACTATGTATCCTCTCACTCAGCATCAACTTCTGGCCTCGGTAGCAATGGAAGATGGATGTGTTGGGCGCGGAAAGGATGCATTGAAAGGCTCACGGTTTTCCTAAATTCCAAATATTCGGCTACAAAAAGTTGTTCAACAACAAGTTCATCACATTTACATGGACATAATCCCACACACCAGGTCCATTAAGCGTAACCAACAACCCTAGTACTTCTTGTATATTCCAGCTACCAATAAACTCCCCGATGACGAGAACACATGCATGGATACAAGTTTTCGAATGGACAGTTCCTTACATGTCAAAACGACGCACTAATTTAAAAAAGATCTCAGAAATGTACTTGCAGTGACTCTCTTCAGAATTCTATACACTAACGGATTAATTTTTTACCAAAAAAACCACCACTGACCTTCTTCTATATTACTTTCTCTTAGTACGCACATACCCTATTCTATTCTCAAAATATGGATTGTACCCCATAACTTCAGAAAACCTTTTGTTTTAAGAGTACACATGACCATCTGTAATAAAATCATCATCCTTTGTTTCCTTCAGGAGAGAGCAACATTTTTTATGACCATGACCCCTGCAATCCGTTGATTCTTTTACTTCTTGACATGCTGGATTTTATTTTGATCTGTTCGACATCTTTAGGCCATTCCAATGTGAGAAGATGCGTCCTCAATCCATTTTAACATCCATTAACATGGAGAGGTTCCATTCACTTGCCTTCATTTGGGCTTATTTTCCAATAAGGATCATAGGAGCATTTAAAATTAAAGACAACTTAAAGGTGGAAACTCCTCTTTCAATATAAATCTTAGCTTGGATAATAGTGCTATGACAAGCATTGTATAACATATTTTATTATGGTATGGCATGACATAATGCAAACAATATAGTCCTTATGTCATAATTTAAAATATAAGAGACATTTTGAAAGGTGAGATAATGTATCATGATCTCAAAATTTGTAATGTGATATGTCTTTAGTTAACCTTTAACAATTCCTTTTATTTTCCCTTTAATAGAAGGTTACATAGACAAAGGGAGTATATGATATGAAGACTAATATTTTGAAAAGTGAGGAAGACCATGAAAAAGTCATATGTTTGGTAATATGTTGAGTAAGACGTGGAATGATCTCAATCTTATAACATAGTATTTATTTACTCTTTCACCAAAGGTTATGCATATAAGGTGAGTTATATGGGAAAAAAAAAGTGATAATAAGGACTTTTGACATACAGTGTCATCGATGTGAATAATGTGCGGAGCGAAAAAAGGGTCAATCTTAGAATTAAGTTAGGCATCCAAAAAAAATGCCAATAACATTGCGCCAACCTTTAACAATAATAAGCGAAACTTTGTGCATGTAGTGTGACTTGAGAGGGAGCCTGGAAACGCTTTGTCGGCTAAGTATTGTTGACAAAAATCGTCATCAACATTGCGGAACAAAGCCTCCGAGTGTGTCGGCTAGCACCATCCACGAACACAACATAAACCTTGAATTCACTTGACATCTACCACAATGCATCAACATAATAAACTACACATCCATAAAACAAAAAGATACTAAGAAGTAAAGATAAATATATACACTACTTACAAGAATTCACACTCAGGTGACCAACCTAAGCATAATACTTCTTAAGATAAATCCCATTTCTGGGCTCAGGCAACAAATTGCCTTCAAAGTCAACCAATTCATAAGCGCCTTTTTCCAAAACTTTCTTTATAATAAACAGTCTGAACCACATGGGTTTAAACTTGCTTGCCCCAATGGGACATTTATCTTGATCATAGACCAAGAAAAGATCACCTTCAGAGAAAACTATAGGGCAAACCGACCGATCATATTGACACTTGACACACCATTTATGAGCCTCGTGAGCCAAGGTTGCGTTTCGACGATGTTCATCGAGCTGGTTAAGATAGATAAGACGCTCTTCAAGCGCAATTGTGTTGGGTAGTAGTTCCACTACCAACTTGAGAGAAGGAATATGACTCTCTATAGGAAATATTTCCTCCATCCCGTAAACAAGTTGGAAAGGAGAGAATATTGTAGCATTCTTGATGGAAGTTCCATATGCTCAAAGTGTTTAATACAAAACCAAATGTCAATTCGACTTGGCCGAATTGATTGTCTATTGGAGAATAGTATTAAGAGACTTATTGAAAGCCTCCACTTGACCATTTTCTTGTGGATAATAGGGTGAAATTTTTTCTTGTTTAAACCCTAGCTTTGATGTTAACTCATACATCATCTTATTTTGAAAGTGACTGCCATGGTCCGTGACAATCTCTTTTGGTATACATAACCTAGCAATGATTTGGTTGACAATGAAGAGTGTCATCGTTTCCCTGTCATTACTAAATGTTGGCATGGCTTCGACCCACTTGGTGAAGTAGTCTACTGACACAATGGTATAAAGATTCCCCCTAGCAGAAGTTGGGTGGCATGTGGTGAAATCATTCCCCACTTAGTGAAGAGATTGTTATCCCCATTTTGTGGATAACTAGGGAGATAATGTCTCGAGGCCCTCAGGTTGCAGATATGGAGTGCCAAGAGACTACATAACCAAAAATACACTTTGCACAGATGGAAAACCCACTCACTACCACATATCGTCACAGGTTTACAGATGGAATCCACCACACCAGTTGGCTTCCGGAAGGCAGTGGGCCTTGCTCCATGAGGTACAAGTCAGTATTATGGCGAGAATCATTACAACACCTAAGCCATTTGATTATGTTGTATCTTAAATTTCTCTAGATTTCATGATATGTTCTTGGACATTATGTCTTCTTCCCTGCTTCACCTTGGTGGTTGACATCGTTCCCTAGTAAGTGGTCTTCTTTGGGAATGGGTTTGATGCTAGGAAATCCCTTAATGAGCCATCGTACCATTCCCAACCATACTTACCATTTTCCATCATTTCCCCCCCTTCGTTTTCTTATCTCTTGGGATTTTAGGGTGTATTGAACCAAGAAGGGGTTGTCCCTCATTCTATGGGAAGAAGGGGATAAAGGTGCAGAGGGGTTGTTGTTGGGTAAAAGATAAAATCCATATATGAACCTTCCATATTCTTCGCCCAGGGATCACCCAAGAAAGCAATAAAATGCTTATCTTTGAATAAAATGGGACCCTTAATATACGAAAGAAATGCATGAAAGGTATATTAAAGGATAGGAGGTTTCATCACGAACCGACCTATCATGTCCATGGATATCCAGTGGTATGACATTGTCATTATCTAGTCACCAAACTAGGGCAGTGACTCTTAGTTGCATGGATGAGAGAAAGGGGGTCTCATCACGAGTCAAACTTCTCATTTCCATTTGGTATTTTTGGGTGACATTTCCACCATATTGTCACCATGCTAGGGTAGTGACATTCAAACTATCCTTTTGCTAAAGAAAATTTAAAGAAATAAATATAAAAGGAAAATAATGGGCTTGGAAAAAGTGCATTCAGGACGAAGGCACCACACACCCTCTACAATGGCACCCATAAATGAGACACTATGACCCCTTGTATGTCATGAGCCTTATGCCCATTGAGTCTTGACTCCATCCACCTCATACACCTTACATGGCTTAGAGAGGGACCTCTTGGAGGTTATCCTTGGCCTAGGGAAAGTTCTACCCAATAGGACACCTCGTCAACCCTCCCATACTTAAGCTTGAAAAATCGCATAGTGCCTTTGAGATGTTAATTGTTTGATATAGTAATATTTGATGCACATGTTTAGATGGATTATTTATTGATTGGATCCACTTATCATGATGTTATGACTTGATATCCTTGGAGGGCGTGTCCATTTGTTTTTGCAGGAACTAGCTGGTGGACAGTTTTGGGAGAAAAAGCCTAGCTTGGGCTTCCATGGGGCTACAATCCCACAGGTTGGATTCCAGGGGCTTGCATTCCAGATGAGAGAAAGATGAATTGGATGTCCTTGAGGATGACCTGGGTGACCTAGCCCACCCATTTCCTACCAAACGATTTTCCCATGAGGGGTAAAACTTCCTACTTTTGAGAATGACGTCATGGTATTAAGGGTTTGGGCTTGATGGTGAAGTGCCACTCACTTACACTTGGACGTTTGATGAGAAGAGGTTTTTCACCAAGAAGATATCATCTAGATGCTTGACACATGGCCTTGGGAGGCGCTTCCACATTTCTCCAACATCAACAACCTCCTCAAAGTGGTAAAACGTCCCCTAAAGGGGTGACATCATCCTTAATTAGAGTTTAATTTGTGCAAAAAGTGAAATTATAAGTGAATTGTTTAATATTATTGTGTTAAGGGGGAAAGATTAGGGTTGTTGACCCCCAACATTGTGTTTCACTCCTTATTTTGTGGACAAGCCATGTTGGCTAAATTTTGTATAAATAGAGATCATAAGATCTCATTTTGAATCTTAAATTTCCTCTCACAAAAGGTATTGGTATGAAAGTTTCGGCCTCCTTGGCCATTTTATCTATTGTGCACTTGTGTATGGATGATTTTATGAATGGTTTGTGGAAGAAGGCTTAACGCTAGCTTTGGATGATGCATTTTTAGCTCTTGTGGTGATTTGTCTTGGTATTTCTCTTGATCTTGGTATGGTTTTCTACTATTGTTCTCTCATTATTTCAAGTTCAAGTGTTTTATGCTAGGATATAGGTGGAAAGTATAAGGGAATAAAACCCCACCATAGTTTTCACCATTGTTATTTGCTTCATCTCATTGACAAGGGTTTGCTAATAGAAGTATAAGGGAATACACCCTCTTAGTTTAAACCCTATCTTAGAGAAACTTGCCTTGGGAAGTAAAAGGGATTACACCCCCAAGGAGGTAGCTTCTCTAAGCTCCTTGTGACTCCATTAAACCAATAGTAAATGCACTAGTCATTAGTTTGTTGCATTGGAGATATTTATTGCATTGGGAAACGTGAAATTTGATCTTTTTACTTCTTACAAAAGTGGATTATCTTCCTTGTGCCTTGGGCACCTCACATCCACTAGGGCATCCTCATCTAAGGGATAATTATTGCTGCTATTACAAATTTTCATCTTCAGCCATTAGGGCTGCATAAACCCTAACATACTTGCTTTAATAACTCTTTTATCAACCATTAGTTTTTGTTCAAAGTTTGCACACATACTCTCCTAGTCCTAGCGCACTTTCTAGAAAAGTTTGAGGGAATTATAGTGTTTTATTTTATCTCTGTAATACATTGAATGTTACAGCCATAAGGCTGATAAAATTTGATGCAGACAAGTGTTTACAACAACCTTATCTTTGTGCTAAGAGTATTGGTTTTTCATCTTGAGTTCAGCTAGTCAATTGCTAGTCTTTCTCTTGCATTTTCTACTTGATCTTGAGAACATATTGAGAATATTATAGTATCTTTTTATTGCTGATATATACTGTCATATATTTCTGCAAATTAGGGACAACAAGCTTAACTTGCTTGTCCCTTTGATTATTGGGCTTGTATACTTGTCTTTTGTTTTGTCTCGGGCAGGTACATTCATCCAGAGAAGCACTATACTTTTGTGGCAGCCTTTACTTGACTTACAGGTAATATCTCCCTACCCTTCATTCCGTTTAGACTTGTTTCATTTTCACTTCCCTCCATCTTTGTGAAAGTGTCAATCCCACGTGAGATCCAGGGAACCATACCTCCTCAGAGTGACCTAGTCAGCTTGGGACCTTCATCGAAGTGACATTGGGTGTAGGTTTCCATAGTTAACACCTTATTCACATGGTTGGGATTTTCCCAGCCTACAAGGATGATATACCATAACATTTTGGCATTGTTTCTAGGAAGAATTTTTGAGTCCTATTACGTTGCCCTAACGAAACTTTGGTAAGCTATCCTAAACCCTTTCCCTAGGCTTACAGGCTGCAAGGGGCGTTCCCTTTTCCACCCTCCTTGATGAGCTCATTTTGAATATTTTGAATGTTCTTCGTACCCTAAACGACACTTTTGTAATCTATCCCAAAGTCTTTCCCTTGTCTTTACATGGAAAATCCACCAGGACATTCCTTTCCACCCTCCTTGATGAGCTCATTTGAAGCTCATATGGCGACTCCTGCTTCGAGGAATGCGTTCTTCAGGAGCTTTTCCCCTTGGGATATTCAAATATAAGGTTTACCAAAGAGCGCCTCCCTCTCAAGTCTCCCATTGTTGGAAACCCTTTTCCATAAGAATCCTTTCCACTGCTCCAATGAAACTAGCCCTTGGGAAATAGACCTATACAAACCCCTCAATATGGCCAATATTCAAGGTTACCCTAACCAGATGTCATCATATGTCAACAAGTGGTTGCCAAAATTCTCAAGAAACAATGTGATCGAAGATCAAAATTTATGGCATGAATTAGAGATATATGGATAATCAGGTGATCATGTGAGGATGTGGCCATGGGGCCTTTCTTCATCATTAAATGAGGAAGCTATTGATTGGTTCAAGGGACTCCATGACAATCAAATCATGACCTCTGATGCCTTTACTGCCTTATTTAAAAGCAGATGGCCAAGAAAATAAGATGGTGGGACACCTACAACTCAGTTCAATCAAATAAAGAGAATGAAATTGTGGGGAATTCTGTTTCAATGACTGTGAGGTTGTACAATCAAATTGCAACAGAATATTGTCCTACAACATCATCGGAGTTTGTCTCCTTTACCGAAATTCGCTCAATATCCTGCAGCATCAAGACAAATCAGGGGCCGAAGGTTTCAAACAGCGGTGTTCGATCAATTCTCGACTCAAAATATAGACCGGATGAATTTTCAGTTTTTCAGTGTAGATAGGCATACATGAATTGGCATAGAAATACAGGTGGAAGAAATCAATGCTGCTCATAGACCTGCGGTTTTCAGGACATGAGAGAGATGCTACTGGGTTGAAACCAGGAATATAACAAAGAGGCAAAGGCCCACAGATACTTTGAAACTGTTGGAGGATTGAGGTATAGAATATTTTATTCTCCCAGCCAAGAGCCCCATAAGGGAAGATTCCCAGAAAAGAAAGCGAAGATTATCGTGATATAAATTCACTTGATTTTCAATCTCAATGATGAAAATACTGCTCAGGATATGGTCGATAAAGCTAGAAAAATTGGAGAAAGAGAAGGGAGACTTCGAGCCTTAAGTAAATTGGCAAGTGATTAGAAGAAGGAACTAAAGAGGAGGAAAATTCTAGTATCTGAGGAAGAAAAAATTCTTCAGCCCCTCCGTCACAACATGATACTCCTATTCCACCAGCAGAAAAGGTGGATCCACCACCACGGTATGTGAGAGTTGCTTCCTGAGCCAACTCCTGCAGATGAAATTCAGTTAAATATCAATGTTGCAAATATGTTTGTAAAACTGAATATGATGGTCCTAGTAACATAGATGTTTAACATACCTTATGTGAAAAGGGAATTTTTAAGGATATTATAGGGTGCAGTTTAGAAATAGGATCCTCCATCATCTTGAACACTATGCATCTTGATGGAAGGGTTTAAGAGCCCTCCCTTCTATATCTCATTAGGCATGAATGACCTCTGTTTGAAGAACTATATGATTGATTCTGGGGCCTTAGGAAATGTCATATCTTTGAAGGTAATGAGAATTGGTCTAAAGGCAACCTGACCATATGGAAATGTATGTGGTATTGATTCTAGAAGAGTTGATGTCTTGGGAGTATGTGAAGGCGTTGAGGTATTTTTTAATATAGATTTTCCACATATCAACATCCTCATGGACATGTTGGTGATCGATATGCGATGCATGGGGATACTTTTCAAAGAGCCAGTGCTTCCCGGACCTTGGGGAGGATTCCTTATTATGAACTACATGCATATATGTTCCCATGGGGGAATGCTTTATACAAAATCTACATGGAGAGAAAGTGTGATGAATGCGGGGAGGCAGCTATGTCTAGGGAAAACTCCATGATATTCTTCCTCATATTTTTGAGTATGATCCATTGAGTTACCCTTCATGCAGTAAGAAGCAGTGGAAAATTTTCTTCCATGGACAGATAAAAGAAGGTTTCCATTACCATAGTAAGGTTGTAGTCTATTCATATTATTATACAAAGGGAGACAAGAAAAATTGAAAGAATCATCAAAGTACCATCCACGGAGCCTCCATATGATGAGAATACACCTTGCACCAATTTCAATGAAGGAAATCATGTGTTTATGTGGGATAAAAGAAAAGGAAAACCTAGATATGAACATTGAGACAATAACTCATTGCTTGGCCCTTACATCATAAGAAAGTATGACAAAGAAAGGTATTATCTGATAACATTAGATGGGAGAAAGATGCCATTGCCCATAGATGGGTCTCTTCTCACCTCACATCGGAGTCACACTTGACTTCTTAGGGCATGTGACCGGTAAGCTCATTAAAGTCATTTTAAGTTCCTGCATTTGCATCTTTAATTTATATATTGGTTTATATGCGACAATTTTTTTTCTCTACTTGCATATTAGTTTCATGGTTAGTTTAGAAATTTCTTGGGTTTAGTGGGTTTTTATATGATGTATGAGAACAAGGTTGAGTAGGCCATCCTACACTTGGCAGTTTGATGTTTACTTACTTGAGCACGGGTCTACTAGGAGATGATGCGGTTCTCATGCACTCTCTGACAAGCACATGTAGCCAGTAGAACGAATGTTATCCCCATTTGTGTGGATAACTAAGGAGATACCAGGCCCTCGGGTTGCCGAGATATGGAGTCTTAGAGACTGCCTTATTCGACAATATGCTCCACAGATGGAGAAAACCCACTCACCTGCAAATATGTTCTGTGAGGGTTCTGGATGGAATCTACCACACACAGATTGGATTCGAGGCGTGATCAGGCCTTGCTCAGGGGTACAAGTCAGTGTTTTGGTGAGCATCATTTCAATACTAAGCCATTTGATTATGTATATTATATTGCTCTAGATTTCATGATATGTGCTTAGAGATTATGCCTTCTACCCTGATTCACCTTAGTGGTTGAATTTGTGCCCTAGTAAGTGGTCTTCTTTGAAAATGGGTTTTCTACTAGGAAATCCATTAATGATCCATTGTACCGCTCCAGCCGCACCATTTTCTATCATTTCCCCCCTTCATTTCCCTTATCTCTTGGGATTTTTAGGGTGTATTGACAGAAGGGGTTGTCCCTCATTCTACTTGGGAAGAGGGCACAAAGGCCTAAAGGGGTTGGTGTTGGTAAAATATAAAATCCATATGTGAACCTTCCATATGCCCAGCCCGAGGATCACCAGAAAGGAACCAAACATTATCTTTGAATAAAGAGGGACCCTTACTATAACGAGGCTTCATGAAAGGTAGATTGAAGGATAACAAGTATCATCATGATCCGACCTATCACATCAATAAATATCTAGTGGTATATGACATGTCATTATCTGGTCACCAAGACAGGGCAATGACTCTGAGTTGCATAGTTGAGAGAAAGGAAGTCTCATCACGAGCCAACCTTCTCATCTCCATTTGGTATTAATGGGTGACATTTCCTGCTCCCGGGTCACCATGCCAGGGAATTGAACTTCAAACTCTCCTTGTGCTAAATAAAGTATAAAGAAATAAATATAAAAAGGAGCAAATGGGCTTGGAAAAGTGCATTACGGACGAAGGTACAGAAAGCGTCTACAAAGGCACCCATAAGTGAACACTACAACCCCTTGTATGTCATGAGCCTTATTCCCATCGAGTCTTGACCCATTCACCTCATACACCTTACATGGATTAGAGGGGAACTCTTGGAGGCTCTCACCAGCCCTAGAAATATCACTTGCGGCGGACTTTTAGATGAAACACCTCCCAGGCTGGGCTCTTGTGCTAGTGTTTGTGGCTGTTTGGTGGGCTGGTTAAGCACTAGGTGTAGGCAGGATGTGTGTCCATTTTGTTTTTGTGGGACCTAGTTGGTGGATAGTTTGAGAGAATAAGCCTAGATTGGGCTTCCATGAATAATCCCACATATTGGATGTGGGGCAACACATGCGGATGGAATGTAACGGATAGCCTTGATGATGACTTGGGTACCCTAGACCACCATTTCTAAACTAATGGCACTGGGAGAGGGGTAAAACGTCCTACTTTTGAGCATGAAGTCATGGTATTGGGGGTTTGGGTTTGATGGTGAGGTGCCACTCACTTACACTTAGACGTTTGAGGAGAAGAGGGTTTTCACCAAGAAAGGATCATCTAGATGCTTGACACATGGCCTTAGTGAGCCCTTCCACCTTTCTCAACATGTGAACTCCAAATGTCGAAACGTCCCTAAAGGGGTGACATCATTCTTAATCAGGGTTTAATTTGTGCAAAAAGTGAAATTATAAATTGAATTGTTTAATATTATTGTGTTAAGGGGTAAATATTAGGGTTGTCGACCCCTAGTCTTGTGTTTTACTCCTTATTTTATTGGACAAGCCATTTTAGCTAAATTTTGTATAAATAGAGATATTAAAATCTCATTTTAAATCATAACTTTCTCTAAGAGGTATTGGTCATGACTTCCTTGGACATTTTAGCTCTTGTGCACTTGTGTATGCATGATTTTATGAATGGTTGGTGGAAGGAAGCTTAGCACAAGCTTTGGATGATGCATTTCTAGCTCTTGTGGTGATTTGTCTTGGTATTTCTCTTGATCTTGGTATGTTTTTTTTCTACTATTATGCTATCATGATTTCAAGTTCAAGTGTGTTATGCTAGGATATAGGTGGAAAGTATATAAGGGGCATATACCCCCCACCATAGCTTTCACCATTGTTATTTGCTTCCATGGTGACAATGGTTGCTAAAGTATAAGGCATACACCTTCTTAGCTTAAACCCTAGATTAAGGAAACTTGCCTTGGGGAGTAAAGGGATTACACCCCCAAGGAGGTAGCTTCTCTAAGATCCTTGTGACACCATTAACCCAATATTTGAAGGTTCTGGTTGGGGTAAGCTTGTCATTGATGGAAAAGAACAGCGATGGCAAAGGTCGACATGTCGGCATTGTGATGATAATGAAGTAAACTCCATTTTTAGGAATTTAGGATATGGAGTTTAAGTGTCAAACACTTCACCACGCGAAGTGAGAAATCCTGAAAGTAATGAAATAAAGGTGGATTAAATCAGCGAAGGTGAATGAAGCATGAAATGTGAAGATACGGAGCGTGGGACTTTAGGGTATCTCTGAGAGGCTCAATAGCTTAGTTAGATCTGATGGTACGTAGAAGTGATAAAGACCAAGAGTCATCCAGCACTCCCAAAGCGTGAAGTAATCACGGCGTCCATGTGGACCGTTTGATTGAAGTGGACATGTGGCAAAAGATCGTCATGTCATTGAATGGAGAATCAAAGGAATGGGGTTCCCCTAATAAGCACCGATTTGTGATATCGAAATCACGAATATCTCATCCATCGAGATCGAGTTTGATATGGACCTTGATAAGACTCCATCTGGAGTTTCTCCTATACCATAACTTGGAGTGATGAGAACCTTCATTTAAGGAACAATGAGATGCGAGATGGCGAAAAGATCAGGACCGTCGAATCACACCTAGATCGTGGACCATCGATTTGACTCCATTTCAGAGTTCCTCACCTATAGCTGACTTGGGTGATGAGAATCTCATCAGAATGAGATCACGAGATCATTGAAAAGATCAAAGGCGGTGGAATACCCGAAGCGTGGACCATTGGTCACGAGCTCCATCTCATAACCTTCTTATCGCAGCTTGGAGTGACAAGAACCTCCATCTGCCAGGAATGTGATATCTCGAGAAATGGAATTTGTCGCAACCGTCGGATCAAGGTGCGGCGGAACATTGATCGACTCCATTTGAAGGTTTCATGAATCACGACAGAGGCAAAACATAACCACAAGCGTGTCGCGATATGCAAAATCATGATATGATATGATCTGTTGAACTAAGATCCGGAATGCGTCAAATCATGGGACAAATTGACGTTGGAATTTGTTGACTTGGAGTCAACGAACGGGTGTGGAAGCTTCGTGAAAATGAAGCACCTTTTTGGCACAGCCTATGGTCACTGTGGGTTGTCACGAGAAGGGAAGGATTTAGTTTAGATAAGCTCCATTTAGGGTTTTGATTGACTTGGAGAGAGTCGAGATGCCTCATCTCAATTCCGCAATCTTGTCGTGAAAGTGCTTTATCACATAAGCGTGGCGCTGCGCTTATTGGGCACATCAATGGAAGATGGAGGAAGAAGCTAGAGGTGCTAAGCTTCACCACAAGGATCCTGAAATGCTGAATTACGAAATGGAGAAATAGGAACAAGATTCTTTATTCTTAATCCAACGGTTCGGTGAAGTTGGACAGGTCGAAGGAGACTGCTTTATTGCTTCATGGTGGCAAACAAATGATCTACTTGACTCGAAGGCCCGAGAGTGTGATCATAAAAGAAGATTAAGAGTCTCAAGGCATCTTCCGGTGGATTGAGGATTATTGATGCGATTACGACATGGAGGCATTGAAGCACATGGCGGAAGAGGGTGGGAGCTCATTATCCGCAGGAGAGCCGAAGAGTCTCAGCACTTTTGAGAGGCGGGAATCTCAAACATAACATAGGGTACGATGAGCAGTGGAAAAATGGCGGAGAAGAGTCACGATGATGATCGACAAAGCACTCTCAATTTGTGGAAATTGGCGGGTGAAATGAAGCATCTGGGAAGGAATGGATAATATTCATGCAAGTTGCGCAGGCATATAATTACATGGTACATAGAAGAGATGGGGTTGTTTTGTTTCTTTCTGATTCTTTGTGGATGTTGTTGTTGAAGGTGATTCATGTGTGAAGAAGAATAAGAGTGCAACGTGGGCCAGAAACGAGAAGAAGCGTACAGTATGGAGAATGGGAATGGCACATGGAGCACAAAAGGAAGAAGAACAGAGTGGGCAGTGGATGCATGTTGGAAGGCAGTGAGGAAGTCTGAGTAGCAGAATCTTGCAGAACAATGATGAAGTTGTTAAGTTGTTATTGAACACTATATCGCTGTAATAGGTTTCAATATTTCAAATTCATAATCAAGGGTGGTTGGGAGGGTCTAGGGAGGAATGGCGGGTGACCTCAAAGGGGTTCAGTGGGGGCTTGCTTGAACACATGGAGTTAGTACTTCCTTCTAGTTGGTTCTAGAGAAACAGGAGTTGGTGCTTCCTTCTAGTTTGATTGCTTGAAACCGAGGGTGCTTCCAACTAGTAGGTGCTAGAGAAAAAGCGAGAGTTGAAGTGCTCGACAAGTTGCGACTTGTTGGTGCTTCCTTCTAGTGGGTGCTAGAGAAAAACAGAGAGTTGGTGCTCTCAGCAAGTTGCAGCTTGCAAAACAGAGGTTGTAACCTCACAATGAGTTGGTGCTAATATGTATGATAATGTATAGAATGTAAATAATACTTATCATATAAAGAAGAAGAGGTTTTTACCCTGTATGGGTTTCCTTGGGAAATATCTGTCTCTATGTTTCTCATATATGTGACTAATGTTGAATGTGCCATTGTTTGTTTCCCTGCATTATTGTGATCATCATTAAGTGCCTTGTAAATATTTTAAAATAAGCATAATTGTTTAATCATGGTAACAACTGATTCACCCCCCCTCTCAGTTGTCCAACAGTAAAGACACTAGTCATTAATTTGTTGCATTGGAGATATAAATTATTTCATTAGGAAATGTGAATTTCGGTCTTTTTACTTCTTGCAAAAGTGGATTATCTTCCTTGTGCCTTTGGCACCTCACAGACACTAGGGTGTCCTCATCTAAGGGATAATTATTTCTGTTGTTACAAATTTTCATCTTCATCCATTAGGGCTGCAGAAACCCTAACATACTTGCTTTAATAACTCTCTTATCAACCATTAGGTTTTGCTCAAAGTTTGCACACATACTCTCCTAGTCCTAACACAGCTTTTGGCAAAGTTTGAGGGAATTCTATTGCATGATTTTATCTTTGTAATACATTGAATGTTACAGCCATACGGATGATATGATTTGATGCTGACAAGTTTTTACAACAACCTTATCTTTGTGCTAAGAGAATTGTTTTTTCATCTTGAGTTTAGCCAGTCAATTGCTAGTTTTTCTCTTGCATTTTCTACATGATCTTGAGAACATATTGAGAAGCTTATAGTATATTTCTATTTGTGATATATAATGTCATATATTGTTGCAAATTAGGGACATCAAGCTTAAATTCTAATCCAACTAACATATATTGTTGCAAGTTGTGTTTTCTTCTGTCTCAGGTAGGTACAATCATCCATAAAAGCACTACACTTGTGGGACAACCATTACTTGACTTGCAACGAATATCTCCCTACCTTACTTTCCATATAGAATTGAAATCTAGGGGCTTCATTTCTAATTCCCTCCATCTCTGTCTCAACCCCCCTAGGGTCACCAGGATCGCCTCCCTAGAGTGACCTAGTCACCCTTGAAGTGTGGGACCTACATCGAGGTGACATTGGGTGTATGATTCCAATAGTTGTAGCACTTGTTCCATGATTGGGTTGGGATTTTCCAAACCTAAAACTTGTGCCATAATAGGGACCAACAACAATAATTGGAAACATAGGAGCAGGGTGTCTCCGCATATTCTGAGAGAAGATATGACACAGGTGACACTTCTTAACCACCTCTATACAACCTTTGATTAATGAGGGCCAGAAGTATCCAACACGAAGGATTTTTCGAGATTTTTCCAACCTAGAAAAGTGACCACCACATGGTCTGGTGTGGCATTCATTTAGCACAAGCTATGCTTCCTCATGAGTCATACAATGAAAGAGAACACAGTCAATTCATCGATGATACAAAGTGTCATCGATGATAAGATAATTTCATGCTTGATGGCATATCCGTCGATGCTCATCACAAGAAGTAGAGGAAGGGAACTTCAGAGTCTGAAGATACACAAGTATATCTCCATACTAGGGGTTAGAAGATGCAATAAGGAAGAGATCCTCATTGATTAATGACTCTTCAGAAAAATCATTGCCACTCTCAATCAAAAATTCCGAAATTAATTCTACAAAGACCAAACATTTCTTAGACTTCACCGAAATAAAGTCCAAATCCAATTCTTGAAGAATAATGATCCATCAACTAATATTCCTTCCAATGAACCATCGTTTAAACACATATTGAAAAGGATTAACGACGACGAAGGCGATAGAATTACATAGTAGAATATAATGACGAAACCTTTGGAAAACATAGAAAAATACCAAAGACAATTTCTCAACATGGGTATAGTTGAGTTCTGGTCCGACTAGGCCTTGGTTGAGGTAGTAGATAATGTGTTCCTAAAACGCTTCATCCTTCTGAACCAAAACCATACCGATGGTGGACTCTGTTGCAGCCAAGTATAACAAGAAATATTTTCCATAATCAAGAGGGCTAAGTAGAGGGGAAGACGTCAGGGAATTTTTCAAAGCCTCAAAAGAGCGTTGGGCCACTTCATTCCAAAAGATTGATACCCCTTTCTTCAATAGACACATAAACCCTTTAGTTATTTTGACATAGTTAAAAATAAATCATTGTAATAAGTTAGATTTGCCCTGAAGATTCTGAAGCCGAGGAACTGTGTGTGGGGGGTAATTGAACTATTGCCTCAACCTTAAGAGGATCGACCATGATCCCTTTGGTGGACATGATAAAACCCAATAAACGTCCCGATGTAACACAAAAACTACACTTGTTTGGATTTAGGCGAATCCGGTAGTAGCGATGTTGACGCTTAAAAATGCAACGATGAATACTATGCTCGCAAATGATTGCCAAGCTCTATTATTTATTTATATTAATAATAATCTAGTAGGTGGGACCCCCTTGTTGGAATTGTGGTGCAATGGTGGATATGCTGCACTTATATTTTGTTTGGTTATGTGATGGTACCAACACAGTCTTCTACAGTTCGTTGTTTCAAATTATGGTTTTATATGTTATGGTGACTGTTGGGACTTAGAAATGTCATATTTTCATCCACCTTTCCCTTCATCATTCTTCACATTTCATCGCCCCATTAAAACTTCATGATATCATTTTCATAAATATACTTGGGTTTCACCTTATTATTCTCCACTTTATTCATTTTAGTATTAAAAGGGAATTTGTGATTAAATATTAGAAAATCAACATGTTTTCATATATATCTCAAAAATGTGTGATCTTTTTAATGTGTAGGAATATGTGAAGGATTAATTCAAAAGGAATTCTCGAATACTTCCTCCACCATTTCAATATTTGAGGAGATAATTCAAGGAGAAGATCATGGAGATTTGGTTGGAATATCTTGTCCAAGATATATGAGAGATATGTGTGAGGCTTTGAAGGGATTATATTTTGTAATAATGGGAAAACAGTTGAGAGAATAGTGGATCTGTAATTATGAGATGGTTATATTATCTTCAAGGCTCTCATGTATAAAAGAGAGTGCTCTCTCTCCATGAGGGGGTAGTATAAATTGAGTAATTAGGATGAGAAAGAGAGTAGTCATTAGGATTTGAAAGAAAGGGATTCTTATCTTTGATTCATAGTTTTGGTTTTCATACTTTCATTATTATGTTATGAAGATTGATTTGATTATTGTAATGTAATATTTCTTCATTGGTGTGAGATCACATATGTTGTTGTGTCATTCAACTCTTCACATGTTGTATTTTCTTTTCCTTCATGTAGTTCTCCATTCCTAGATTAATTTCATTTACACAATTTCATTTCAGTCGTAGGTTGTATCAATTCAATTCCAAGTCGTGTGTTT